>CAJNJA010051531.1:5953-25380 GCA_905231915.1 Symbiodinium necroappetens
TTTAGGGCTTAGGGTTTTGGGTTCCGGTTTTAGGGTTTAGGGCTTAGGGTCTAGGGTTCCGGCTTTAGGGTTTAGGGTTTTAGGCTTTAGGGGTTTAGGGTTCCGGTTTAGGGTTTGGGGTTTAGGGTTTACGCTTTAGAGTTCAGGTTTGTGGTGCTAGGGTTTAGGGCTTCAGGGGTTAGGGTTTAAAGTTTACGGCTTAGGGCTTAGGGTTTAGGGTTTTTTGGGGGCTAGCAACAGTTCCTATAAGGGCTTTCTGCTTATATACAAGGCTTTTATGAGAGTTTTAGAAGGGTGCGATGAGGGTTTCTGTAAGGGCACAGGACTAGGAAATCAAGTCAAGGTTAAGGGCAACAAGACAAGACTAAGAATACCAAGAGCAGGAATACGCCTATATAAAAAGCCCAAAAAGAAGTCGAAACGATAAGGGTGATGCCGATGATGGTGTTGATACCCTAAACCCTAAACCCTAAACCCCTAAACCCTAAACCCTAAACCCTAGAGAGCAGGAGCTTTTGACAGGCAGAGTGGAGTTCAGGGTCTTGGAATGTGTCGCAGGAAACCAATCGAGGAATTGCTTAATGTAAGGGTCTGAATAATTAGCAACACTGTTTTGGGGTTCCTTGTTATGACTATAGTATAATAACTATAGTATACCCAAAACCCTATTCTAATTATTGAGGCCTATCCTGGCACAACCGGATGTACCTTTACTAGTTGCTTGCGATCACCGTTGCTGCAAGGAGGATCCAGGCCCCGGAGTGTACAAACACGTAGAAAGTTGCCCAGGAGGTGTCCGGCCATTGTATCGGCTAAGATGGGTGACTTCTTCAAAGGTTAGGGTCTGAGGGCCCCGGTGAAACCCTTCTAAAGGCTTACACGACCCTAAACCCCTAAACCCTAAAAACCCTAAACCCGAAACCCCAAACCCCTAAACCCCTAAACCCTAAGACCCCTAAGCCCTATACCCTAAAAAAAAGCTAAACCCCTAAACACCAAACCCTAAACCCTAAATCCCTAAACCCTAAACGCCCAAACCCTAAACCCTAAACCCTAAACACCTCGGAGGCATCATCATGATCGGCGAGATCGGCGGAACTGCCGAGGAGCAGGCGGCAGAGTGGATCGAGGCCCCCTTTTTGTTGCTCCTTTTTTTGTGAGGGTTTAGGGTTTAGGGGGTTCTTCAGGGTTTAGGGGGTTCTTTAGGGTTTAGGGGGTTCTTTAGGGTTTAGGGGGTTCTTTAGGGTTTAGGATTTAGGGTTTAGGGCTTAGGGTTTAGGGTTTTAGGGGTTTAGGGTTGAGGGTTTAGGGTCTAGGGGGTTTAGGGTTTGGGGTTTAGGGTTTTGGGTTTGGGGTTTAGGGTTTAGGGGGTTCTTTGAAGGTTCCATAGGGGCACTCTTGGTAACAACTTCTCAAGGGTTTTTTGTAAAAATATGACACCCAAAGCCCTATTCCAATTGTTGAGGCCTTTGCATTGGACGTCGAGCCCTGAACCATAAACACCTGGCATTTTAGCGTGGTTCCTAAACCCTAAGGTCCTAAACCCTAACCCTAAACCCTAAACGGTGCCAGGGCTTGGGCTCGACCCAACCCCCCTGTTGAGGAGGTCTTGCGGAGCCTACCAAAAGGGGGTTCGGACTATTCCTTTCCGGTCCCTCTACAAGTATACTACAAGAACAGGTTTAGGGTTTAGGGTTTTTAGGGTTTAGGGCATGTACCGCCCAACTTTTTTGCAATCATCAAGGCCCCTATACTAAAGCCTTTCAGACGTCAGCTCCGAAAGTGGCCGCGACCTGAGGCCAACTGCAAGCACAAGCCGGTTGTGTCCTTCATCGCCGGCATCACCGCGCCCCCTGGGTCGGGGACCCTGTGTTTCAGGCGTTTCAGCGTTTAGGTTCCCGGGCTCAAGGTTGCAAGGCTTGGGATTCGGGGTTTAGGGTATAGGTTTAAAGGTTTAGGGTTTCGGGTTTAGCGGTTTAGGGGTTTAGGGTTTAGGGGTTTGGGATTCGGGGGCTGGGATTCAGGGCCTAAGTTTGGACCAAACCCAGGTGTTGGGAGCCCTGGGTGAAAGAGAGCAGGATTTGGGGATTGGGATTTAGGTCTAGGACATTTTCGGGTGGGTAGTTACCGTCATAGGAGCCGTATAGAAGGTCCATAAACCTTAAAGAAGCCTTATAATAGAAGCCCTATATACCCTAAGCTCCCCACCTGTAGTATTTTTTTTGATTTAGGCAGTTCAGGTTCTTCGGTGTTACAGACTCCTCAGGTGGCAGGGTCTAGAGGGCAGCGGGAAGGCCCAAGAAACAGTCTGGGTTTTTTTTTCTGTCTTTGTTTGGCCACTGGGATTCTGCCTTTTTTGATTCGGGCGTTTTTCTAAAGCAAAGAACCCTAAACCCTAAGGCCTAAGTCCTAAAAGAGCTATAGCTATAAGGCATCACATGGAAGACCCTTGGAAGCCCAGGCAAGACTCCAAGAAGGAACAGTTCTCACCTAATGGAGACCCTGAGTGACCCCCCCCCAAACCAGGACCTCGAACTTAAAGAACCCCCGCAGGGACGCGATGTATCCAAGCCCCCCACATTCAGGGTTTGGCATCCATAATACCTGGCATATCTGCAACTCCATAAGGCCATTCAACAAGTTGTTTTATGCTTACAGAAGAGAGCATCAAGCCAATTTTGTAACGGGCTATGCGCTTTTTTTATGTTGCGAGGTTTGCTTATATGGGCCTGGGAAGTTGGACTAGGGTTGTGGGGTATGTTCTAGCACAGTGAGAGAAAGGCTTTTCATCTCCGGTAGACATTCAGAGTTAGCCCCCAGACCCCTCTATCCCCAAATCCCAGGGTGACAGCTTGGGATATGTTTTAGTTTCCGTTATGGTCTTATGGAGTTCCCTTTTCATAGATTTTAGGCTACAGCCCAAAATCCGAAGATACTTCGCCCAGGCGCCGCATGGGCCACGCCGGCGCCATCATCTCGGGCGGCAAGGGCACGGCCCAGGCTTGCAATCTGCACGTCCAGCATCTGTTCTATTCCAGTCTCCTCCATTCTGTAATGCTCCCTAAACCCTAAACCCCTGTTGTATTTCATTGTGTTGGATGGAACAAGCCGATGCGTCGGGTTGAAAGATCAGTACTGGCAAAGAACTGAGGAAGCATCGTGGCCACCCGAACATCATGTAATATGGAGTGGAACGTAGGGCCACGTTACGTTACGCCGCGAATTTAGTGTGCTTCTTCTCCTTGTTGCTTTTGTTGCTGTACTGCCTCACATGGGTCGTTCTCTAAATTAGGGTCCCTTTTTAGGTCCCCAACATAGTATGGCACCCTTATAAAAAGGGACCTTAAAAGGGACCCGAATTTTAAGAACTACCCTTATAGAACCCTTATAGTACCCTTGTAGAAACCCTTATAGATCCCTTTAAGGAACCCTAAAAGGGATCCTAACTTAAAGAACATGGCTTTCTATGGCGGCCTGCGCAGGACAAGATCAAAGCCCTGGAGGCAGCCGGAGCCGGAGCCTCAGTGTGCCGCTCTTTTTTGTAGTCGATAGGGGGCCGAAGTGATTACTAAGACTATTTTGGGGTTTAGGGGGATTTAGGGGTTCATTATGGGTTTATGGGTTTATTTGTTTAGGGTTTAGGGTTGAGGGTGTATAGGGGCCGAAGTAATTACTAAGACTATTTTGGGGTTTAGGGGTTTGGGGGTTTAGGTTTAGGGATTTAGGGGTTCAGGGGTTTATGGGTTTATGGGTTTAGGGTTTAGGGTTGAGGGTTTAGGGTTTAGGGTTCGATAGGGGCCGAGGTAATTACTAAGACTAGTTTTGGGGTTTAGGGGCTTGGGGGTTTAGGTTTAGGGATTTAGGGGTTCAGGGGTTTATATGGGTTTATGGGTTTAGGGTTTAGGGTTGAGGGTGTTTTGGGGGCCGAAATAGTTACTAATACTATTTTGGGGGGCTCCTTGTTGTAATTACAGTATAATATACCCCAAGACCCTATCCTAATTATCGAGGCCCCTACATTAGGAGAAAGGAACGAGGCTGGCAACAATCTTCTGTTCTGCTAGTGGCAGCATCTTCAGTATCATGACTACGGCGTGACTACGGGTATTCTGTTGTTAGTGAGAAGTGGTATTATCATGGCCACCACCGTCAAGGTTTTTTGGGGGTAGCATCGCCATTAATATCGCAGCTAGCACGTGAAGAGGCCGCCACTGTGGATTGCTCTTTAGCTCCTCAGGCAGCTTCGCCTGCCGATACGTATACTTTCAGCACCTTTTGGAGGATTTTTGCACACAGATGCCCCCTAAGCCCTAAACCCTAAACCCTAAACTCTCTCCGCACACGGAGTAACACGCCCCATGACCCCCCCCAAAAAAATGCCGCACGCCCCCTAAAAACGCTCTGCTGACAGACCTGACCTCGGACCTGGGGACCCCTTAAAGCACACCCCAAACGAATATAGGGGCCTTTGTTTCCCTCTGGACATGGAGGCTTAGGGTTTGAGGTGTTTAGGGTTTTAGGGTTTTAGGGGTTTTAGGGGTTTAGGGTTTAGGGTTTAGGGCCTTCATACTTACCTATACTATTTTTGGGGGTTCCTTATTGGAGTCATAGTATTATACCCCCCAAACAGGGTTTAGGGTTTAGGGCCTTAATACTTACCTACACTATTTTGGGGGTTCCTTGTTCTAATTATAGTATATAAATATACCCCCAAAGCCCTAGTCGAATGATGAAGGCCCCCTTCAGTGACCTCGAAGCCCGAAGTCCTCCCAAAAGTCGCAATAAACCCAAGCCCCAAAGCCATTCATTCCCTTAACCTTGGATACTGCCCCCACTCAGTAAGAGTTGGGCAATATTCAAAATATGGATATATAAGGCTCTTATAATAGCCCTATTATAGGCTGTGAGTGTATTGGGGCAGTACCCAACCTTAATTCTCCAAGCCCCAGCCACGGCTCGTCCCTTACACCTCCAACCACGAAAAGAAAGGCGTCGGAAATCCGCCCCCGCTGAGGTGCCTAGACCCGAAGCCCTGAACCCTAAATCCTAAAAGCCCTAAGCCCTACACCCTGAATCCTATACCCTATACCCTAAACCCAGAAACCCCTAAACCCTCAACCCTAAAACCCTGGCCCTCAACCCTAAAACCCTAAAACCCTGGCCCTCAAACCTAAGACCCTAAAGCCCTAAAGCCCTAAACCCTCAACCCCAAAACCCTAAACCCTAAAGCCCTAAAGCCCTAACGCCCTAAAACCCTAAAGCCCTAAAACCCTCAAACCCTAAAGCCCTAAACCTTCAACCCTAAAACCCTAAAACCCTAAACCCTCAAACCCTTAAAACCCTTATTCCCTAAACCCTAAACCCACCCAAAAAAAACCTAAAACCCCAGTGAGGTCTGGGTGACGAACTCGCCTGCCGAGCTGGGCTCCACCATGGTGAAGGCCGCCAGGGGAGAGACGCAGAGAGAGGTTTGCGGTTTGGGGTTTAGGGTTTCGGGGGGTTTTAGGGGGTTTTAGGGGGTTTTAGGGGGGTTTTGGGGTGTTTTAGGGGGTTTTCGCGGGTTTTTAGGGGGTTTTAGGGTGGCTTGAGGGGGTTTTTAGGGGCCGAAGATAGAAAGCTGAAGAGTTACCACAGTCATTCCTTAGGCCTTCGGCTTCCTTATTCCCAGAGAGCCCACTACCCGTTAATTAAGGAATATACGTTAAATCCTAATATTAAGGCCCCTATAATTTAAGGTATATTCCTTAATTAAGGGGTATTGGGCTCTCTAGGGAACCCCATTGAAGTAGTTGAGGCCCCTCTATTCGCTATATGAAAAATAGGGTTTAACATACCCCGAAACCCTGTTAAATGTCTTGGGTTCTATCGGGATGTTTGGATTGGTTTCTATTAGGGTCGTTAGTCGGGGTTCTGTAAGGGTTTGTAGTAGGGTTTGCCAAGGTTTCTCCTCTGCAGGGCTTCGTTGGGTTCTACATGGATTTTGAGTTGGGTTTGCGAGGGCTTTCCAAGTTGTTTCTGCAAGGCGTTTAGAGGGTTTCTGAAAGATATATATATATATAATATATATATAATATAGTTTTTGTATGACCTGGATCCCCTAACTAACTTGAATCCCCAAATTACCTGGATCGCGCAACACCCGAATCCCAAAGCTCCCCACCTCATGTCTTGAGCCCTACCCAGAGAGCCCAATACCCCTTAATCAAGGAATATACCTTGAATTATAGATTTTAAGGCATATTCCTTAATTAACGGGTATTGGGCTCTCTGGGTAGATGATTAGGCGAGCCCGAGCATTCGCGTCCATCTCAGCAGCAACGCCAGTATTCGTACTACTTCGTAACAATATTAGCACCAGAGGTTCTGTGAGTAGCAGTAGCAGCTGCAGTTCCGTAGTGGTGGTGCCCGTCATAGTGGTTGTGCTAGTGGTAGTGGTAGCGGTAGAAATGGTAGTAGTGGTGGCAGGGGTTGCAGAGGTGACGATAATATAAATATTGTCGTCGTCGTCGTCGTCGGCGCCGCGTGTTGTTGTTGTTGTCGTGGTGGTTGTTGTTGTTGTTGGTGGTGGTGGTGGTGGCGGCGGCGGCGGTGGTGTAGTAGTAGTCGCTGTCTTCGTCCAGCGCGAAAGCCGCAAGCGTCTAACCCATAGGCCCCAAGCGCCGACCCCTGACGCCCTTTCGGCGGAAACGCTAACGAGCCTCACGCCCTCAACCCAATAAAACCCTAAACTGTCCAGTTAAACGTCATGAGATCCTTCTAAACACGGTATTAACCGAAGAAGCCTTGGCCTGTTGCATCCGCGAGCATCTGTCATGCAAGGCGATGGGGGCCGCAGGCAAGTAAGCATCTTGGCCTTCATTGGTAGCTTGGCTTGGGGTTTAGTTGAGGTTTAGGGTTTATGGGGTTTAGTTGAGGTTTAGGGTTTATAGGGTTTTGGGGTTTAGGGTTTAGTTGAAGTTTAGGGTTTATAGGGTTTTGGGGTTTGCCAGGTTTAATTAAGGTCCAGGGTGAGATGTGTAGGCCTTAGGGGTTTTTTGGGCTGGATGTAAAGCGGGGGCCGTACCCGTTACCCCCCTAAAGGCAGCACCATATAATATGGTTGTTGATTGGATGAGGAGGTTTTCGTTGCTAGATGTTTCTTTTTGTCAGGCATCGTCCAGGCACTGACAATGGGTGATCCTGCTACTACAAATCACGAGAATCAGAATCGAGTTTTGGGACTCGGGTAGAGGTTAGATTGATCCAGGCAGGGCTTTACATGATTTGCGGATCGGGTTTTGGGCTTCGGGTTCCAGGTGTAGAGCTAAGGGCACGTGGAGGGTGCTTGAGCAAAGATTCTGATCTGGGTTTAGGGTTTAGGGGTCAGGGTTTAGGGGTTTAGGGTTTAGGGATTCTGATCTAAACAACTGGCAACCCTATCCCCTTCTAGTCGATGATGACTTAAACGTTGATACACCCCAAAGCCCTACTCTCATCAGGCAGGCCCCTATATTAAGCCCTCAAGTACAATCATACTAAGGTGCCCCGGAAACTAGTTGGTAGCAAATTTTCCAGTCTTCTGTGCTAGCTGACATCCTCGTAGCGGGGTATCATCGTTGAAGCTGCAGGCTCACATTGCACTGTTCCCTCTCAGTAGTTTTAGTTTCAGGGGCTCAGGTTTTTTCGCCAATCCCGTCAGCCAAGACCTTGCAACAAGCACCGCAGCACGTTTGTGCCGGTTGAAACTTGACCCTGAACCTCAACTCACGCCGAAAGCCTGAACCCCTAAACCCCTCAACTCTACACCCAACCCCCGAGAATCGCCAACGCCCTAAATCTTAAATCGGGAAACCTCTCAACCGCACCTCAAACTCTGGCCTCTGGACCGGGTTCTTGTTAAGGGATTTTATTTAAGTTGCCATAATGGGGATCTATAGTGAATAATACGGTTTCTGTATTATGGTAACTCAAATTAAATCCCCTAGCAGGAACCCAGTGAAAGGTGAACATCCGATAGCGTGAGCATCCGATGGCCTAGACCTTTTTCAGATTGAGAGGGCGTGGAGTCAGTTCCGGGCTGCCCCTTCCTTTGTCGCGGCGCGGGAAAATCCGGGGGTTGTGACTGTTAGGATCATTTGGGCTTTTAGGTGTGTTAGGTTTTGGGGGTTTAGGCAAGGCATCCACCAGCCCAGCAGTAGCCGCTGGTAGCAAGAACATCGATTGCTCGGTCAAGGATTAGCCTCCTTCCTTGTCTTCTTCTTATTTTTTCTGTGGTTCGTGCGTGTTAATTCCTCCTTCTTCCTGGGTTGATTTGCTATTTTGATTAGTTTGATGATAGAGCGCAAAGCCTGAATAGTTAGTGACAGTGTTCCGGAGGATCTCAAATAGAGCTATAGTGTTACCATACTCCAAGCTATAGTGTTAGTACTCTCCAAGTTATAGTGTTACTATACGCTCCAAGTTATAGTGTTACTATACACTCCAAGTTACAGTGTTATTATACACTCCAAGTTATAGTGTTACTGTACACTCCAAAACCTTATTCTACTTGTCATGGCACTTCGATGACTTTCACACTAAATCCTAAACCCCTAAACCCGTAAACCCTAAACCCTAAACCCTAAAC
Organism: Symbiodinium necroappetens; assembly: GCA_905231915.1. NCBI lineage: Eukaryota > Dinophyceae > Suessiales > Symbiodiniaceae > Symbiodinium > Symbiodinium necroappetens. Next base: position 14,559 of record CAJNJA010051531.1, read on the forward strand.
CCTATACCCTACATCCGAAACCCTACACCCCTGTAGGGAGCCCCGAAGCTAGAAATTTGATTTTGGATTCTGCGCCCGCACTGTCGAAAAGCCCAGAAGGAGCCTTTGTTGCCCTTATAGACATGGGGCTTTAGGGTTTTAGGGCTTTTAGGGGTTTAGGGTTTAGGGCCTTAATACTTACCTATGCTATTTTGGGGGTTCCTTATTCTAGTTCCAGTATAAGATAGTCCAAAACCTTATTCCAATTATCAAGGCCCCTGCATTATAGACATGGGGCCTGAGGGTGTCGGACTTAATGTAGGGGCCTAAAGAATTACCAATATATTTTGGGGGTTCCTTATTATAACTATAGTATAACGGGTCCCAAAACCCTAGCCTAATTATTCAGGCCCCTATATTAGGCCATCTTCGGACTTTTCGGGCTCACTTGTTTTAAGCACCTCGCCCGCGCGCGCTGATTTTGAAAGGGGCTGGTGGCCGGAAGGTCCACCGAAGAGTTCTGCTGCAAGCTGCCTCAGCGGCGCTTGCCCACAGCCCCGCATGGGTAGTGTTCTTACTCTTATCAGGCCCTGAAGAAGAACCCGGAGCCCTGAACCTAAACCCCCACTGGTTTAAGGGTTTAGTCTCTACCCCAAGGTTCTACAAGCCTAAAGCCCTAAACCCTAAACCCTAAACCCTAAAGCATAGAGGCCCCAAGCCCCGAAGCCCATGTGTTTTTTGTATACTCAGATTTGATCCCTTAGCCGCAGCCTTCACTGCCAGAAGAAGAAAGTCTGAGCCAGGAAGCCGACTCTGCCGACAAAGCTGTTCAGCGTTCGATATACCGCCTAAACCCTAAACCCTAAACCCTAAACCCTAAACCTTAAACCCTAAACCCTTACCGCCCTGCTTGATTTGTGTTTTGCAAAGTTCTCTCAGCTTCGGGGGCTCCTACCACCGAGCAGTCTGGTTGCCAGAAACTCCCACATCCCACAGTGAAGGGTTTTTTCCTCATACTAAAGCCCTAAAAAACCCTAACACCCCAAAGCCTAAACCTTAAAACCCTAAACCCTAAAACCCTAAAGCCGTAAGCCCTTAAAGCCCTAAATTCTTACAACCCTAAACCCTAAAACACCAAAACCCTAACACCCTAAAACCCCTAAAACCCCTAAACCTTAAGGATCCACCCCAAGAATTTCCCACTCAAGAGCCTTGGTAGGGTTGAGGGTTTAGGGTTTATAGAGGGTTTGGGGCTTCTAGGGTTTAGGGTTGATATAGGGTTTGGGGTTTATAGGGTTTAGGGTTTATAGAGGGTTTGGGGTTTCTAGGGTTTAGGGTTTATAGAGGGTTTGGGGCTTATAGGGTTTAGGGTTGATGTGGGGTTTGGGGTTTATAGGGTTTATAGGGTTTAGGGTTTATGTAGGGTTTGGGGTTTATAGGGTTTAGGGCTTAGGGTTGAGAGGGTTTGGGGTTTATCGGGTTTAGGGCTATCCAGGGTTTGGGGTTTATAGGGTGTAGGGTTTAGGGTTTATGTAGGGTTTGGGGTTTATAGGGTTTAGGGCTTAGGGTTTAGGGTTGAGAGGGTTTGGGGTTTATAGGGTGTAGGGTATTTAGAGCTTAGGGTTTTATGGGGCTTATAGCCTTTATAGGGTTCAGGGTCAGAGCAGTTCCTGTTGTAGCAACACCGATAGCAGCAAGGCCGCGGGAAGATGAGCAACAAGTTCGACATATGGGTAGTTCTCTAAATTAGGGTCCCTTTTTGAGGTCCCTATCATAGAACCGCACCCTCTTAAAAAGGACCCCAAAAGGAATCCTAATTTAGAGGCGAGCATCACTGAGATTTGAAATCATCAGCAAGAATCCCCCGTTAGAGTCCCTGAATGTGCAAAATAGAGATGCGCCCTGAACCCTGCGCATCCCTTTTTCCCACGTCTACCTAGGCCCAAAATCTCGACAAGCTGTGTGGGGCTGCGGGCCTTTTCCGTGTGCATCTTGCAATGGTAGCTGCCAGCTACTGCTTTTGAAGCAAGGTGGTGGTACGAGTTGCTCCTAGCGATGCCCTCTTTGCTTGAATCCTGTGCTTCGAAACCTCGAACCTTAAACCCTAAACCCTACACCCCTAAACCCTAAACCCTAGAGCCCCAGAAATGGAGGGGGAGGGGTTTAGGGTTTAGGGTTAAAAGGGGGGGCTTTATGAGGGGTTTTTTTGGGGGGGGTTAGAGTAGCGCTGTAGGGTTTGGAGGTTTCTTTTCCCTGAAGCTTAAACCCTAAACCCTAAACCCTAAACCCTTAAACCCCTAAACCCCAAAACCCCTAAACCCTAAATTTTAAATCCTAAACCTTGGACCCTTAAAGGCCCACCCAGAACCCATAACCTTCGGAAACCCCAGGACCGGCGACCCCAATCCCTTTAAAACAACGGGGGGCCTTCGTAATCACTTCTGGTAGGGTTTATGTAGGGTTTAGTTGTTTAGGGGTTTAGGGCTTAGGGTTTAGTAAGGGGGTTTAGGGGGTTTAGGGGGTTCAGGGGTTTAGGGGGATTAGGGTTTTAGGGGTCTAGGGGTTCAGGGTTTAGGGGGTTTAGGGTTTAGTGGTTTAGGGGTTTAGGGATTTTACTAGGTACTACTGTTGATGGTAGAACTCCTGCATTACCCATAATGAGGAATATACCATAATTCCCATAGTTTAGGGTCCTGAAGGTAATGCAGGATTTACATCATCAACAGTAGGGTCATATTTTCGGTTCTTCGTCGCTTCGTTTGAGAAATAAGGCTATGCCTCGCTTTTTTGACCTACCTTGCCCTTGAGACGAGACCCCAGCCGTTGGCCCGAGCCCCCTAGCTGAAGTGCCTCAGCCCTACACCCCTCTCTCAAGCTGCGCAGTGGGAGCCCTAAACCCTAAACCCTGAACCGTAAACCGTAAACCCTAAACCTTAGACCCTAGACCCTCGACCCTAAACCCGAAAAGCCCTAAACCGTGGGGGGCCTGGAGCATATTGTTTACTGTGGCCGAGCATTGTGAAGCTAGCCGTGCGCGAGACACAGGAAAATGGACCCCCAAACCGGGCTTGGCCTCTAAACCCTAAGCCCCCCAAGCCCCAAACCCCAAAACCCTAAACCCCCAAATCCCAAAGCCCTAAACCCCTGAAAATCCCAAAGCCCTGTGAACCCTAAAGCCCCTCAGATGCTAAAATGTAAATGCTTACCCTGCACTCGAAACCCCTAAACTCTAAACCCTCAACCCCTAAACCCTAAACCCTACCTTTCCCAAATTGCTCCTTCGTGTACAGGTCTGCGCGATCGACTTCGCAGCCGCCCCCCTTCAGCCGTCGTGGCCTCAGTTTAGGGTTTAGTGGTTTAGTGGTTTAGGGGTTTAGGGTTTGGCCAAGGGCGTCGAAACCCGAATCCGCCATGAGGGAGCCTTTAGTAGTTCGAATAGGGTTTGGGAGGGACCATAGTACAATGATTTTAAAAAGGGTTGGAGTAGGAGCCTTGGTAGCTACAATAGGGTTTTCATGTAGATGCTAGTAGAATTTTAAAGGGATCAGAAAGGGACACGATTGCGGATTAACTCGACCCCTACATAGGAACCCTACGCCCTGAGCCCTCGGTTGTGAGCTGCAAGCCCTAGAACCAGAACCTGCAACCAGAACCCCGAAGCCCTAAACCATGAAACGAAAGCCCTTAGACCTACGACCGAAACCCCAAAGCCCAAGCAGGGAGTTTTCTTGTCGGGCTTGCACGGGAGCGGCCTTTCCCCAAGTGAGGTGAAATAAGTCTTCAACGGCGTGTTGAAGGCTTTTTAGGTTTGCCGGGTTTCGGCATTGAGGCATAATCGTACAATAATCCCGACAGATTTCGATGATTCAGATGTGGGGGTGTCGAAAATGAGCTGCAGTATTCCTACGCAGAGGCGTTGTACCGAAACCCACTCTCCCACAGTGTAGTGTAGACCGCTGGTTGACAAACCATGAGCCTTCCTTGAAGAAGGCTTAGACCAGGGATTGGAGTATTATGGCCATTAGGGACAGGAGTTTCCTACCCAGGGGTCTACGTCGCGACAGGCGGATAACTGTGGAGGGTCGTAACATATTCCCAGACCTCTGTGTTCACGGTTCACGGTCTATTTGTTCTTCGGGTTCCGGGTTGAGGAGCTTTTGGGTTCCTCGGGCTCTGGGTTTAAGTTTCAGTGCTCTTCGGCGCAGGGCTCATAACCCGCGAGCGGAAGTCGAGGTTGGCAGGCTCTTCGCGGTTGACGGGACCCAAAACATCCTTAAGTTTTAAGGGTTTCACGGGTTTTGGGGGGCTTTGGGGTTTGGGGATCCTTGAGTTTGAAGGGTTTTGCGGGTTTAGGGGCCTTGGAGGTTTATGGTTCTATGATCCAGGGCCCCGAAGCTGTATTCCTTTATTGTCCTTCTTAAGGGTCATAGTATCAGATCCACGCAAAACCCAACTCTAGTTATGAAGGCTGCTGCTTTTTTTTGACTCCCACCTCCGGTTGCGAGGTAGCCTGACGAGCCGCATCCAAGGCTGCAGCTGTTGCGTGGTGTGTTACTGTTTGGGTATCTACGCCGGTATTTGAGTTTCAGAAGGTTAGGGCCTAGGATTTCGGGTTTAGATACGGGGTTTGGGGGCGCAGTGGTCAAGATTAGTTTGTTAGGACTGAATCTTCAATCCGAAACCCTTGTGATACCCCCAAGCCGGCCTTCTAAAATCCGATACCCAGGTTTGAGGTTCCCGTTTCTCGGTTACGGGCTTTATAGGGTTTAGGGTTTGGCACCCTATACACCCTAAACCCTAAACCGTGGGGATCCTGGAGGCGTGGCGAACTGCCCGCTCTGTCACGCCCTGCTGCAGATCTTTGCCGGAAGGGTGCGGATCCAGGCGCCCGAATTAGGATTTGGGGGTTTGGGTGTTGGGGCGTTTCGGGTTTTTGGGTCATGTGGTGTATTTAGGGTATAAGGTTGCTGTTGCTACCGCTCCTACTACTACTACTGCTACTACTACTACGACGACGACGACGACGACGACGACGACGACTACGACTACGACTACGACTACTGCTGCTGCTACGACCACCACTTCTACTACATCTATTATGCAGCGGTAGTAGTAGCAGTAGTAGCAGTAGTAGCAGTGGTAGCAGTAGCAGTAGCAGNNNCTACTACTACTACTACTACTTCGACTGCCTCGACTACTACCATTGCTGCCATTGCTCCCGAAACTACCGCGACCACCACGACTACTACGATTGCTACCCCTACTAGCACAATTGCCGCGAACACGACGACGACTACTCCGGAGCCTGAAGCTACTCAGGAGCTTGCGGGACTTGCATGTGGCGATCACAGCGGCCAGAGAGGCGCAGTTTCGCAACAGCAGTTTTCTTTTGGTCTGTTGCTCGAAAGTCTCCAGGACCCTCACACCTAACGTTTAGGGTTTAGGCCCCAAGCCCCAACTCCTAAACTCTACAACATGAGCAGTGCAGGCCAGCGTGACGCCTGAGTTCCTGGCCGAGCCTTATGCACGACTCAGGAGGGTGGGTAGATCGCCCGTGTCACAGCCGTGAGCAGTAACTTAATCGCGACGGAGGGAATATTTAGTTAGGTATACAAATCCTCGGGGTTCATGAATCTAACAAACCAGCATTCTGACTATGGCCCCCGGCTGTGTTTCCAACAGCTGATGCCAATTTCTGTTTGCGCCGGGGACCCGGCAGCACCCTAAACTCAGGGCATAGCTGCCCACCTACTCGCAATCGATCCCCACAGGCATGGGGACCGTAGACCCACGTGGGACCCGGCACCGGAACACGTTCTCGCCGAGACCAGCACTTGTCCCGTATAGCGCCCCTCTCCTCTACCCTGCCCTGCCTTGCTGCCCCAGCCCGCCTGCTCTGCCCTGCCTGCCCTGCCCTCTGATCCCCTGCCCTGGACTGTGGCATGAGCTTCGGCCTATGAAGCTGAGCCTCGAAATGCTGCAGTTTGAGCCTCCAGAATCAGCAATGCCGCGGTCGGACTTTTGGGGTTCCTTTCAAAGTGTTTAGGGCTCTTTATACAAAGATATTATTATAGCATGCCCGAAGTTTTCCAACAACGAAGCCATGTCTACTGCCGTGATACGTGAAGCCCCCCATAAACCTGGTTCAAAGCTCTGGCAAGCCTGGCTGCCCTTCCATGACAGTCATGTTCTCTCGTGCAGGAAGAAGAAGCTCGATTTCGTAACCTCGGCGCTGAGGTCTCTTGCCTCACTATGACTGTCGGATGCTTCTGCAAAGTGTTAGGGACTGGGGCGCAGATCTCGAATCGTCGAAGAATCGAATCGAAAATTCAGGCCTAGGGGTTTGAGGTTCAGGTGCTAGTTTAGCCGAAGGCTCAAAGTCGGTTGCTTTATCGTCTGGAATAATGTTCGGAACCTGTTGCATTTGTTGCTGAGTCGGCAGACTTTTCCACAAGGTTCAGGGGCCAGCGGGTTCAGGTCATCGCGTCTACCGTGATGTGCCTTTTTAAAGCCTTGGGTTTCACAGGAGGCTGAACTAGACAATTATGAATGATTCTTACCGAATCAATGCATGTTTGCCTCAAGATGCTCCAGACTTGCAGTAGTGCCTAGTCACATCCGGCAGACGTTGCCAACATGCATGCTTGCCAACATTTGTCACGCTGCATCCGAAAATCTCTGTAAAATTGCATGCAGCCGTGAATACCCACTGGGAAAACTCGCCGTGCACTGCACGATCGAGGGGCAGATCTTTGTCTGGCCTCGATTGGCTTTTGCTTTACAGGAGCGGAGATGTTCCAACCTTGCTGCTCGCATTTGGCTCTGCTCTGTTGACTTCCCCTCAACCCTAAACTCTATCTCTCAGCCCCAAGTTCAGTTCACGGCAGCATCCAAGGAATGCCTGCGCCACTGGAAAGTATTCTCTGGCTTTCGCGCTGTATCACCGAGGTCCCTTGGACCATCGGCACTTGGCACCTTACACGCTTACTGAGGCCACATGCGTCAAGGCAGCCTAGTGACGCGTTTACCTAAACCCTACACCCAAGCCCTACTGCCAACAAAACCCCAAACCCTAAACCTGGAAAGGCCAGTGACACTTCCTCTGAAGCTTGTATAAAGCCGTCCCGGTCCTTGGCCTCGTGCCGACTATTGCTCCCGAACTTGGCTGAGGCAGTGTAGGTTTTCGGCTGTTTAGGGTTTGAAATTTAGGGACTGGCGCTTAGACTGTGTAATGTAGGAAGCTGATTAAGAAACCCTGGTCCATAACACAAAAAAATAGGATCCATAGAAAGAGCCCTAACAAAGTCTCAAGGTTTCTTAATCAGGTTCCTATATTAGACTCTTCCTTGCAAGGACTGGCCTTAAAGGCTTTTGAAGAGCGCAACGGCGGCGAGTGGCGCAGTGGTGCCATCCAGGTCGTCATACTTGCTTGCCTGCTATGAGGTGGTATTGGGTTTAGGGTTTAGGGGTGTAGGGTTTAGGGCTGCGAGCATGACAGGTTGCTGTCTGCTTTGTTTTTTCACGTTTCTTGTTCTGCTGGCTTTGTCGTATAGTATCCTGAAAGTCGTAGCTGCAGTCAGCAGAGCTGTGGTACCAACAGTCAGAGTCGTGGTGGTCATCTTTGCACAGAGTTTTTTTGTTGTTCTTGTTGTTGTTCTTGTCTGGCTAGGCCGAGATTAAACGACTTCGGGCGGATGTCTCGACCATCCACGGAGAGCATCCTGGCAAATGTGGAAGATTGTCAATGCTTAAGCCGACTCGTTGCCTCGGGGATTATAGTACATATTTAAAGAACGTCAACTATAAGGGTCGGAAGTGTCCAGGATTTGTGTTCATTAATGCATAGGTTTTCCGCATTCGAAACATATAGTTTTGGATCCCAGAGGTGCTGTACGGTGCTGTGGCTGCTTGGCATAAGGTAACGGAGTTTCTTGGCCTCTCGTAGGATGCGACCCAACCAAGTTCAGGTACCACAGACGCGAAAGGCGTAGGCACATGTCTGCAGCATTCCGTTCCAGCTTCTCAAGGAGCCGTCCAGCATGCGAAGTGCTGCCCAGAAACCCGGAAGTGTGTAAGACTATTCAAACCCTAAACCCGAAACCATAAAAAACTAAACCCTAAGCCCAAAACCAAATTTGCTCACGGAAGCTGGTTGAAAAGGTTTGTCATCGAGACCTCTGGGGGTGCTTTCGGCACAAGCACCTGGCGGAAGAATCCATGCGACTCCGGTGGCATTGGGGCGTTTAGGGTTTAGGGGTTTAGGGTGTAGGCGTTTAGGGTTTAGAGGTTAAGGGTTTAGGGTTTAGGGCCATGCTTCTTTTTCAAAGCTTCTGCCGTGAATTATCGCATGTTCCGCGTCCAGGCCCGCTGTGGCCGATCACGAAGTCGGAAAGGGTCAATGCAACCATCGTTTTCACCGGTATTCGTGTGCGCGTGCGTTTGTACGACGGAAGCACTCCCCAGGCTGGAGGGCTCCTGACGACTTTTCTTCCAGCTGCAGATTTTGTGTTTTCCATGTTGACGAGTTAGCATGCACCCGTGCAAACTTTATGGAATCCCTCTGTATGTTTGAGAAGAGAAGACTGCCCGTCTTTGTCCAACCTTGTCCAGAGGTACCACTGTGATCCTCTCAGACCATTCTTAGGTAGCGCAGCTTCAGATCCTGCAGTCTCGGGTACAGTGCGTATGTGGCAGAAGTCGCAAACAACGAAGACCGCCCGGCACATGCTTCTAAGCGTGCAAACGCTTGTTCCGCCTTTTCTGCCCATGCAGAAGCCGCTCCATAAACCCTAAGCTCCTTAAACCCACAATCGTACACCCCAAATCCAACGTCCTAAGCGCGAAGCCCCAACTGGATAGTGAGCCTCCGGGGCTCCGAGAAGAGGGCATCGGGGTCCTTGTGTGATTTAAGGGATGTTGCAACGTTCAAGGCCCTGTAAGCAATGCAAAACCGAGAAGCCGAGCCTCCGTGCATCCTTATGCCCAAAAGTCCGTACGGCCTAAGACTGGCAAGACGTGGGAGATTAACGTACGGAAACCCTGACTGAGCCCATAAGATTCTAAATCCCATAACCGACAGACACGAGATTAAGAGTCCTCGGGGTGCTACAGCGTTTATGCACCTTTTTAAGCTTTCGACCGGAAGGCATCCGCATTTAGTTACTGCAGTCATACCGGACTATACTCCAAAGCCTTCGTCTGACTTTCGGGCCCTTGGATCAAGACACTTCTTGTCACCCTTACGGTAATCCTTTGAACGCCTATACTGTAACACCAAACCCCGAATCCTGAAACTAAAGAAAATGCTAAAAGCCCTAAATCCTAACCTCCCTAAAGTCCCAAACCTATTAAACTCCTTAGCAGGCTACCTCATCCGATGACTAGGCTTTAGGGGCCTAGAATCCACCCCAAAAGCCCTATTCTAACTGTTACGGCCCCTTTTGGAAACAGGCTACACCCACCCCGAAACCCCCCAACCCTAAACCCTAAACCACCCTTCTCCCTAAGCCCTAAACCCTAAGCCTTCCTAAACCCGAAGCCCTGATCTACCCAAAGTCCCAAAGCCTTAATTTAAGATCCCAAACAGGCTACCTCATCCGACATTCGAAGTCAGACTATCGGGATGGCCTGGAGCGCGCCGCGAGCAAAAAGATCGCCCCTGAGCCCAAGAGTTTTTTCGGAGGCTTTCGGTGTCTTTTTTTGGTGTTTGTCGGAGGTTTAGGATTTTTCGGGTGTTTAGGGTGTCTGCGTACCGAGTTTTTGGAATTTTGGGGTGTTTAGGGGGGCTTTTGCGTTTTAGGATGTTAGGACTTTTGGTTGGGTGTTTAGGATGTTTAGAGTTTTTAGGGTTGTAGGCTTTCTAAGACTTTTGAGGCTTTTCTGGGCCCAAACCCCAAACCCCTAAACCCCTGAACCCCCTGAGCCCTAAACTCTTCATATTCATGCTGAGTGGGGAAAGTTGAGTTTGCGAGCTTGGGGTTTAGAGTTTAGGGCTTGGGGCCTACGGGGTCAACAGTTCAAGCAAAACTACGTAGACAGGCATACATTGCCAGCAACATGCTCCATGGGGCGTTTAGTATACGCATATACGACTGGTGCTTCCAAGAAGACATATCGAGTTAATGCACATTAGAGCACCGGTCCAATTGCCACTCCTGTCAATTGGGATTTCGGATGCTACGAAGTATCTTGTCGTGCAACGCAGAAGGTTTAATTTCCAGCATTGGATCGTTTGGGCCCCTCAGTCACAGCATGGAGCACAGCTTGCTATCTCGCCGATCCATCACAACTGCTACTACGACTCCCACTCTGACATCGCCTGGCCTCCCCCAGTGGTTTGTTTGTCCAACCGCTAGCCCCCAACACAAGCAAGCATCAAGCACGGGCCCTTCAATTCAGATGCTGGCCGTGAAGTGGTGCAGGGATTGCAGCGAACTTTACTGGTTTCGGACACCAGTCTTCGCAGTGTCGGGGTTATGCCAAAGATCCCTATCCAACACAGCTAAAGCAGCGTTGGACCGTAAATTCTAGCCGAATGTCCCGCGGTTCTTCGGTTCAGGACAAGAAATCGGGCTCCAAGAGCGACTCGGCGTGCATCTCTCGGGTTGCGATGCGGCAGAACTCCAGTCACTGTAATTTGATTTTCCTTGCAAATGTTTAGGAGTGTACTCATCCTGCGCTTTGGGCTTGGGCAGTTCTGGGATGTATGTTTATGTGTTGAAGGGAGAGTGGGCGCAATGTGTGTATGTGGCTTTAGGTTCAGAAGTGAAATTGCCAGTCACCGGAACAGTCTCAGTCCAGAAAGAGCCCATACTAAAGCCCTATGTACGTAGGACCTTTAGGG
>CAJNJA010051542.1:0-25378 GCA_905231915.1 Symbiodinium necroappetens
GCAGACGGTGGTAGTCCTGTAGTGTAGGGGTTTAGGGTTTAGGGGTTTAGGGGTTTAGGGGTTTAGGGGTTTCGGGTTTCGGCGCTCAAAAACTGGGACAGGTTTTTTTCCCCTCCTACATAGCAAGGACGAACCCGCATGGGACAGGTTTAGGGTTTAGGGCTTAAGGGGTTTCGGGTGGATAGAGTTTACGGTTAGCTCCTCCGTAGGATCGTCGCAGAGCCATGGATCTGTGGTGTCGTAGCCTAAGGAACAGCAGGCTGTGAAAGCAGAGCACGAGGAGTAGGCCTTCCAGGAGCGCCTATAAAGCCTGGAAAAGGAACCCTTAAGAGTAACGCTGATCGAGCCCCTTGTGGGCATCCTTAGTAACCCTTAGAGTGGGTTTCGATCTTGCGACTTCGTCCGGCCAAGCTTGCTGCAGTGCACGCCGCGGGCCGAGTTTTGTCGCTTCTGTAAGGGGCCTTGAGGCGCGAGGCCACTTCAACCGGGCCCAGCAACATACGGGTAGTTCTCTAAAGTAGGGTCCCTTTTCAGGCCCCCCGAACAAGTACGGCACCCTTCTACAAAGGGACCCTTAAAAGGGGCCCTTACTTACAGAAAGCCTACCCGGGCCCCTTAAAAGAAGAGGGAACCCAGAGCCCATGAGGCCGCCACCATGCTCCTCTCGGACCTCTGGGGCAGCGGCACTCTTCTCTTTTTTTTTCTGTATTTTTTCGCCCAGGGTTTCCACGCAGAGGGCATATCCCTAAACCCTAAACCCTGAACCTTCGGGTAGAGCTTTCTGTCTGTTTGCTTGATGGGGCTTGGTCGTCACAAGTGCTTACCTATGGCCGTGTTGTCCGAGACCTCCCTGCATTTTCTCCGTAGACTCTAGACCTTGTCACCTGAACCCTCTGCCTTAAAATGAGGTTCCGGAAGCCCTGCGCTGCGACTTTATGATGCAAGGACTGGAGAAACGAAAGCAAGGCTTGAGGGTCCCCCAGGGAAGGCTGCAGTGAAACTGCACGAGGCTCGCTTGTTCGGAGTTGCGGATGCAGGTTTACGGCTTCATCCGCTAGGTGCACAGCTATGTAGACAAACATCATCTCGGGGGCGGAGTCTCCTGTGGATCCTGCTAAAAAATCACCAGAAGTGGCCCCTGTGCCCTTACTAACTGCAGACCCTAAACCCTAGCATCCCGAACCTCACTCCCCGGCAAGAAAGCCAAGACGCGTAGCCGTAGGTCTTCAGCCGATCCTCCTGATCTAAGGGGGCTGGGTGCAAGGCTCCATTCATTGCTTTCACCTGTGTTGCCTGTGTGAATCCAGCTTTTGGGGGTTACGGATACAGTTCTCCACACCTGAGAGCTATCCACGCGGAATAAGAGAATCAGAAGCCTCGAGACCTTAGAAAGCCCATGCCTGGCTTCGAACGGCTTCACAGCCTCAAGTGTGAGAGACATGAACACCTGAGCCCTGATGCTGGGTCAGGATGTAACTAACACGGACAGGCTTATCTATGGCGGGGATAGCCAGGGAAGAACCGACCAGGAACAACCATATGTCCAAACAGAATGGGTGGAAATCAGGTTCCGCTGGGTGAGACTGGGATGGGAACCGTTAGATTGGGGAAGAAAATGTTACACCTGATTCAACCAGGCCAGATTCGACTGGGCTTTAGAAGAAAATCTGCCGATTGGAAGTAGCGACAGAGAGACTGCAGAGTGCAGGGCAACGCGTGCAACCTTTTTAGACACGATGTCTTGATCCGCATGCCACCTCATCTTGAGTTGCTGCCGTTGAAAAACCTCGCAATATACTTTGACCTGTTGTTTGTAACAAGCCAACTAAGCAAACACGAGAAAGGAACGGAACAGCGTGACGAAGTTTGGCAAACCCTCACTGAACATAACTGTTGCGGCTGCTGTCGCAAGTGATGGTCGTGATGAACCTCGTGGCGGCGGCGGCACGGATGACGGTGGCGATGGTTGGTGCTGGTTGTGCTGGTTGCGCTGGTTGTTATCATTCGTGCTGCTGATACTGTCGTCACTGCTGCAACCCACAATCAACCATCATGCCAAAATCCTGGAACCCAATCAAGCCGACCTACAGTCACCCGGCTCGTCCCCGGCTAACCAGCCATAAAACCAGGAATGCCGCAACCGTACACAAAAGCCTTACACCAGAACAAAGGCCCCCGGAGCTCCTGTGACACTGTGGTGGCCAAAAGCTCTCGGCATTTCGAGCTTACCGAAGCAAGGACCTTGAGCTGGTCGACCTGCGAGGAACGGCTCTATGTGGAGTTTTTAGAGCTGAGGCGGTTTACGGTCTTTGCGGGGTCAAGGAGGGTTGACAGTTGAGGTGGTTTTTCCCTCCTACCTGGTAAAGCACGCATTGCAGGGTCATTTTTCTGAGCTCATAACATGCCTCTGTACGTAGGCTGCTTTCGCACTTGGCCCTCAAGGGAGCCGCTCTCACAAACACACACATACTATTTCAGTATCAAGAGCCTATCTTGGCTAGCTGCCGATGGCTGCAAGCACATGCACATTGACGCCCCGAATTTCCCGTAGTGCCAGCAACTCCCTAAATATTGTGCGCCTGGCTTCTTGCTCCGCACTGAAGATTCTCAAAGTCATGAAGTCATGACACGAAAATGCCGGCCGTCGCCCGGTCCACGACAGAGCGGCAAACCGGGCACTTGCTGCGATGTAAACGTGCCGGAGTAATGTCTGGGCATACAGTGTGCACACGGTGTGACCACAAGGGGCGAGTGCCACAAGCACTTTGGAACCCAAGCAGACTGGGCAGTCCCCTTGAAGCCCACCTGCCCCATCCTCCATCTCATCCTTCAACAAGGAAGCCTGCACTGAGAGACGGGGAGTTGCGCCCTTTGCCACCGGCACCACCTGCACCTCGGAAGCAAGGAAGCCTTGCTCCTCCAGGCTTCGTTTGAGTTCCTTTGCAGCTTCCTTGGCACCCCGCTCCGTGGTGGCCGGAGCGAAAATCTTCAGGGTGGTAGTCGTCTCGAACCCCTGACTGTCTCTAAGCCGCTGCTGGCATGCCTTGGCAAATCTCTCTGTCTGGCGCCTGATCCAAGTCTTCCTTGCCTCTGTTGCATCTTTTAACAGTTCGCTGGCCAGAGTCATCGCAAATTGGAACACGATCTGATGCACAGTGTCTTGCAAGGCTCAGCAGCAGATCACAGTCCCGGGACGTGCACAGACATTCTGCTTGAGCCGCTTTAGCCATGAACCGTGAGGTTCAGGGATTGCATTTGGCGCACGCTTCTCGGTGCCTAGCACATTCAAACTTTGCAGATGCAAGTTTCTCCTAGGAAAAAGAAGGGATGTCGGTACAAGAGTCTGAGCAGGCTTCTGTTGCCAGTCGTCGCGACATGCGACGGCTTGGTTGAAGGCCTCTGGGCCTACAGTTGATAGAGGGCTAGGCTCGAAGCTTGCGTGGTAAGCAGATGTTGACCCAATAGCGTCTCTCAAGATTCTTTGGCTGAAAGTAGGGTCTTGGGTCTAGGGCTGCTTACATTCTATACAGGAGCCCTGTACCAGCCCTTCACCCTAAACTACCTGCTTCATCTTCACGGCAACCGAGAACCAGACTTCTACACAGACGAACATGCATGTACACGTGTACTGTGTACCATGTGTATGGGTGTATGCAAAACGTTTTTGTTGGCTGGTTCGTTCTTCTGTCTCTATACCCACCTCTTTATGCATGCTTCTCGTTCATCTAGCGTGCATTTGCATGTTCATAAGGGTAGTTCTCTAAAGTAGGGTCCTGTTGTTGTCCCCAATATAGTACGGCACCCTTATATAAAGGACCCTAAAGGGGACCCTAATTTAAAGAACTGCTCATAAGAAGCTGGGTGTCTGCAGCTGGCCTGCTTGGCAGCGTCGACCTGATCGTTCGGCTGCCGCAAGGCCAGGCAATCCATGGAGAGCTCCCGAGCTCCCGAAATCAGGCGTTTAGAAGTTTAGGGCTTGGGGGGGTGTGGGAGTTTTCGGGTTTAGCGGGTTTACGGTTTAGGGCTTTGGGTGACTTCCAAACTCGGACGGGTGCTCGTTCACGTCAAGCTTTAGGGTGCAGGGCTTCTTCAGGAGATGACGATTGAGGGATATGTGGGCTGAGGTCCTGGTCCAACGGGTGTGAGGTCAGGGCTTGGGTCGAGCTTCGGGCCGAGGCTAGAAAGCAGCTGAAGGCTCTTTTGTGGGGGCCAGACCGATGTAATTGGTGAACACCCTACTGCAGAGCAAAATCATATGACAGATCCAGTGGCCCATAACACATGAACAGAAAATTACCCTATGGCCAGGCTTTTCTCATCAGTGCCCTCACTCAACACCACTGTCAACATCTCCACTGTCAGCTCTCACCTCTTGGCCTGAAATACAACAACTATAACTATATGTGCCTGAAAATGATTCGAGCCGAAAGCGGAAGGCCAGGGTGACACTTTGACGGGAGGTCTGCGACTCTTTCCCAAGGGCGTCAAGCTTCAAACCCTCAAAATCATTGGAAAAATTGGAGGATCCCGGGGCTTAGTAAGTTAAGGTTATCATAAAGTGCCTATCATAAGGGTCCCTATGAGGAGATCAGAAGGGCTCCTTTTAAAAGGGTTCCTATAAGGATACTATAAGGGTTCCTATGCTTGGAGCCTTGGAGGATCATGGAACTTTGTATGTAAAATTAGGACTACCTTGATAGGGTGGTATTCGGAATTGAATTGTCAGTATCACCATGTATTTGTAAGCCTAGTGGGCCTTTTTACTAATTTTCACAAGGGACTCGACTGCTGCCCCTACTGCCCGGCTCGACTTACTAAATCGCAACGAAGGGCTCAACGCTTCTTGGGTTCAGGGTTTGCTTACATGGGGCATAGACCGGGTATAAGCCTGATAGGTTTCAGGGTTTAGGGCTCAGCCATACAATAACGCACCAAGCATTTATGGACCTCGTAGTTGTGCGGTCGTCCCTCCATGGAAACACGAATCCGAAAGCACAGAAGCGAGTCCTTCGGGTTGTAGCCTTGTTTCGACAGAATACCTGTTCTCCCTGATGCACTCCCACATCACCCTCAACACTTCGGTCTATTTGCCTACTAAGGCTCTGACGTTAACCCCAAACCAGCGACGAAGCCTCTGCGGAAGCCGAAGAAATGCACCGGCGCCGGGTGCCAGGCGGCGAGTACCTGAAGAGGCATGGCCTTTGGAGCTTTCCTTTCCATTCAGCGCAACCTTTCGTAAAAGTCTGAAGGGTAAGGACTGGCTGAGGAACCGAACATGAGCTCGACTCAGCTGGAAGCTTCGGCTTCTATCAAACGACTGAAAGGCTCAAGCTCCGCATTTTGTTCGGGGGCCAGAAAGAACGGGGACCGAGCATAGCATTTTGGGTTTCGACTGATGCCACTCGCAAAAGGCAGGCAGTTGCGTTAGGTATGAGGGCGTTACGGAGTAAGGATCAGGTTCTCGACACATCGAGGCCAGCGATGTGGGCTCTCGCATGTTGGGCTTGCAGACCTCCAACCTTACAGCCTACGCTGCAAACGCCAAAACCTTTCATCCCAAACGTTCCTCAGCACGAGAACTTCTGCGTTTCGGGCTTGAGGGCTTCTTTTGCCACCGCGCGAAACACCCTGCGGTGCACGCATTCATGTGCCGCCACCAGGCTGACTTTGCAACTCAGGGAGGAACAGGACGCCCCAGCACCGGGCCAAAAGCGCTTTACAGAAAAGGCCTGTTCAAACTGCCGGGCCAAAAAGTTGAAACCTGAAAATAGTGTCACGGAATCAGAACGGACACCCGGCGGTCTTCCATATGAAGCCCCGGCTATCGCAGCTGTTGGGGCGACCAGTCGCAACCCCAAACCCTGCGTCTAAAGTGCAAGTGCAACAGAAACTTGCTACCGTCTCGAACCTGCCCACACCCTGCCCTACTTCACGGTTTGGGGCTGTGGCTGGCGGCCCACCGTTCCGCCAACCGTTGCCGATCAGCCGCCAATCTCGGGACCTTGTGCAGGAAGGTCATGCAATATTCCTCGGCTCAACACTACTGTTTGGGCTTTGGTGTTGCCGGTAAGACACGGCTCAGGGCACACGGCCTGCGCCCTAATGTAGCTTCAAACAAACAAAAGGCCCACCCCGTGTTTTTCCCACCCCTGGTTCAGGGTTTAGGGTTTCCACATGTAAATACCTCAAGCTCCTAGGTGCACTTTACCCAAACAAGCCAAGGTACAGGCCACGACCTCTTTTGCTTCCCCAACGTCCCAACGCTGCTTTCCTGAGTGCCGCGGGCTTCGGGGTGCCAAGCTTCGGTACACTTCTTCCGATTTCTGTGTCAGTTTCATTTTTGTGCTCGGCCCCTTTTTCGTCGCAAGGTTTGTGGCACTTGAAGCCGCAGCCGTGCCAGCCTGGTGGTCGGCTGCGGGAGTTGTAAGATGTAGATGCGGAGGGGGTGTTGGGGCATGCGCACCCTCAGGCTAGGTGTGTTTGTTTTGCTATGCAGCTGCTTCATTCAAGGCCTTTTCGGAGCGGTCTTGTTGCCGGTTCTGAGTCAGGTTCAGGGGTGAAGGCTTTAGAGGCGTAGAGTAGAGTTTAGAGGTTGGCGGTCTGGGGGTTTAGGGTTCCCGGGTGTCGAGTGTAGGGTTTGAGGGTGTAAAATTACATACTGCCTGTGTTCTATATACTGCCTATATTCTATACTATGTACTATACTCTCACCTTCTGTGTCTCGGTCTGCCATCACTTATACGGATAGCTAGATAGTGAACATCAAAACAGTCAGAGCCCGAACAGCACCATGAGGCCGCTAGAAGAGATAAGCGTCTGCAGGGACCAACTTGAGCACATTCTCTTGCGCACCTCTTCGCACGAGCGGCTCTGCTGAGGTTTGTCGGTGCTAATATATAGCACATTGTAGAAAACAATCATAATATACCTATATATATATATATACATATACATGTATATATATATATGTATAGATGTATTTTGTTTTCTATACACATGTAGCGAGAGAGTATAGCATATGAAGTATAAAAACAAGTCACTAAGACTCCGAAGGGCAACGCGGCCCTAGCACAACTACAAAACCTACTACCCTTTTTTAACCTACCACCCTTACTTGCATTACTACTATAACTGACACATGTGCTGCCTCTGTGACCTCTCGACTACCACTGCGAGTACTAGTTGGAGTTGTTTATGATCACCATACATCTCATTCAAATCCCATGTGGCAATCATTTCAACTTGACGAACAAATTTCTTTCCGATTCCTCCATGCAAAAAGCTTCCCAGCTTCAAAACTGCTACCAGAATTGATGCACGGAGCAATGCTTGGGTTCCTCATTGCCCATGCCTGGCCTGCAGCTCCAGTTATGCCTGAGTTCCACCGCGACGACATGCGA
This sequence comes from Symbiodinium necroappetens, assembly GCA_905231915.1. Classification (NCBI taxonomy): domain Eukaryota; class Dinophyceae; order Suessiales; family Symbiodiniaceae; genus Symbiodinium; species Symbiodinium necroappetens. Next base: position 7,401 of record CAJNJA010051542.1, read on the forward strand.
CATGACGGCTTGAACAACTCCACGAACAATGACGACGACGTTGCCGATGCCGAAACCGACGGTTTACACTGCACCGACAAAGAGCAGAAGGACGACGACGACGACCACAACAGCAGCAACAACAAAAAGAACACTTCGTGATGCATGTCTGTTAGGCTTGCCTGGCATCGGAGCCAGAAGGCTTTCAAGAAACTAGCTGGGCACAGAGATCTGGAAAGCAAAACCCCCTGGAAAATCATCCCAATAGCCGCTAGCCTTGCCTTCTTCAAAACACTCGCAGTCGAAGCGGTGCTGCCACGCAGCTAGCACCCCAAAAGGTGCCGTCGCTCACCGTCTTCTGGTAGGTAGGCCAGGACTGCGCGGAGTTGCGCGCGAAACTTTGGGGTGGCGCTTGAAGCGCGGAGCTCGTTGAAGCTATCTTCGAAAGCTGCCACCACCCGTACGAAGTAGAGGTTCGGGTGTATGTAGCAACGCGAAGAGAGTAACATTGGAAATCAAGGCCGGCCCCTGTAGTACATGTTCACCTTGGGCGGCCAATCTGTTCCAAAGAACCTCTGGAATCCCTGATGCTTCCGGTACTGCCTCATTGCTATCATCAGCTTACTACTTTTCCGCATGGCTTCGACAGCGCGAGGCTTCTGAGCTTTGCACCTGTCGGGCTTCGGGTTGGGACTTGCTGGACGGTTCTGTCTGGCCATTCAGTCTATTTAATGGGAGGCTGGGAAAGTGGGTCAAAAAGACTGGCCTGGTCGTTGATGACCCCACCTGGCACGCACAAACCCTAGAACGAATACCTGTGCTTGCTGAACCTACAAAGCAATTCGACGATTCCCTTCTGGCTTACGAGGGTGTCCCACTGCAAGGAGGATGCCGCCAGGGCTCTCGTGCTCACTGGGACACCTCCCGCACTGAGCACGGCTTCATCGTACATGTACCATCCTGCACTTCTCAGCCGTCCTACTCGGACTCGGAGTTGCCAAAGGAAGCAGTTGCTAAGATTAGGAAGAGGGCTTTTGGGTCCAGGCCCGCGGTTGAAGACGAATTCACTTGGAGCGGCATTCCAACGGGGGGGCTGAGGCAGGGGCTGGCACGGATGTCGAACTGCGGCTGGCGAGTCTCAAGCACAAGAACAGACGGAGCCCCGCTTCTGGCTTTTTCGACGTACACAAAAACCATCAAAAGCCTCGAGGAAGGAAGCAACTCTGCGCCACTCTGTAGAACCTACCGTGCTGTGAAGGAGGAGATAGTTTCGCAGGTCTGACCTACGAGCCCTTCGTCAAGGGGAGGGCCAGGAGGCATGGAGGCTACCTAGCCTTGGGGGTTCGAAACAGCCTGGCACCAAAGCTGCAACTTCAAGTCTTTTCATATAACCCAGACTATATGTACGTAAACGCCGAAGGGGAAGCAGTAGATGCACTCGGCGCTTGAACCGGCTCCTTCGGTCTTGGTGTACGAGATGTCTGCCTCAGGCATTTCAGGGTTGCTCTGTTCAAGAAGGCAGCCAAAGGAGGAAGGCAAGGCTTCAGCCACCCTTTTTGAACCCAGACTCTGCTGGTCAGCTGGGAAATGCTGGGAAACAGCACTGCGTGATTTCACACAACCCTGCATCAAACGTACCCTAAACCCTAGGCCCTCAAACCCTAAACCCCAGTGTTTCGGTATCTCCATGGCTGGCAGCCAGTCTTGCGCTGGGTTGCTATCAGCTGCCGTTCTTGCTATCATTATCCTTCCCGTTGCTCGGAAGATTGCTGCTATCTTTTTCAACTCCTGGCCTCCAAGCCGCAGAACTCTTCTGGTGTCATTTCGATTGCAGCCGAATGCTCCAAGATCTTGCTGTTGACTCAGAAACCCTAAACCCTAAACAATCCTAAACCCTAAACCCTAAACAACCCTAAACAACCCAAACAACCCAAACAACCCTAAACCCTAAGTTTGAGGCCAGCAGCATATTGCCAGTAGGTCGTGGCCGGAACCCCCAGGTCCTGGAGTGCCCGAAGGGTTTCGGGCCTTCAGACTTGGGAGGTTACCAAACTGTCGTATATTATAGTATATTATAGTATATTATCGTATATTATAGTACATTCTAGCATTGTGTAGCATCTTATAACAATCCTGTAGTATATTACTATGGTACATGGCGGTTTTTTCGTACTGTGGGGTTACGCCGTCGCAACTCGGACTCAGCCAGAGGGCTGGCAGAGGCTACTGAAGGGCACAACACGGCGAGTGTCTGATTTGAACAAGGACTCGCTGAGAACGTATCGGACAATTTCAGACCCAATGAAAAAATAAAAGCACTGACAACACTCCCCAAGTCTTCACTATCAGGCTGATAGGTGCGCAGAACAATCCAAGCCGGCACTACTAGCCCTAACGTGCGACCGAAAGGTCGTCCCGGTCAGCATTTTCTCGCCACATTCACGCGATGGTCTTAGTTGTCGTGTGAACGACAGCGTGCAAGGCACACCGGACAGCTCATCTCCTGCTATTTGCTACGTTCGCAAGCTAGCCGCTCCGACTGGCAGCATTCTGCAACCAAGCCCTGCCGCTGCTTCAAATGATGTCGAACACCGCTCGCACCGTCGTGGCGGCTACTTCCCTTGCCAGAAGAAGCGCTGAGCTTGCGTGAGAGACTGCAGGAACATGGAGTTCTCATCTGGAAAAGAAAGACCCCCAAGAAGCTATGCTCCGTGTGCAATCCCGGCATCGAGCCGAGGGAATTGCTTTGCTGAGAAAACTGAACAAGTCATTGTGAAAATAGAGGGCTGCTATGCCATAGCGGCTATGCCTGAGACGGTGATGCAGCTCGGAAAGCTGTCGCAGAAAATCCACGGGCTGAGACTTATGTGCTACAGCAAACTACACTCACTTATTGCACCCAATGCGCGCAGCTGCAGAAAATCAGGCACGTATGCCTAGGGCTAAGGATATCAGTTTGCGGAGGCATCTTGCTCATCCACATCAAGGCACGTCCCAGTGCTTTTGACATCGTGTTGCCTTCTTGCTCCTATCGCGCCGAGACACACGTCTGGCAGGATGGCATGCTGCTAGATACATGGAAAAGATCCTACGGAGAATTCCTATGTCAGCTGGGAGGCCTCAAAACTTGCAGAATTCTAGATAAGGAAGAGATAGACAATTCCGGCGCTCACATCTGCGGCTTCGTCAAGCCTCTGTGCGGCAGCCCCAGCCTCATGGTTTCTCAGGTCCCCAAGCCTTTCTTATTTGGCTCCCAACTCGGCAGCTCGGGGAAGAGGTGGGAAAGAGATCAGCACTACCAGGCAGACGACCGCAAAAGCAGGCATAAGCGGAGCAGCGGCGACGGCCACAAGCAGTGTCACCCAATCTGGAACAGGCTTGGGCAGCGGAGCGCCTGTCACGCAGTCAACGGTAGTGCCAACGAGTTGATCCATTCCGGGGCAGCAAACGTTGTAGTTGCCGTGGGAACCAGTGGCTCTGTGGTGCCCTTCGTGATTCGTGCGCAAGTAGTTGAACACTGCGGAGTCGCGCAAGCCGGCGAGGACCCAGCTTGGTGCACCAACCTCCATCGGCACATCTTCCAGGCCATGCATGTTCGGGTGAAGAGCGTTCCAAACCAAGGCGTGGAGCATCATCGCGGTCATCACCACAGGCACAATGACGAAGCCGGACCAGCCCAGCAAGGTCAGGGTTGGGTAGGCAAGGAGCATGACACCAGCGCTCATCTTCGCGAAACCATCCCATGGGAAGCAAGTACCTCTCCAGGGGTCCATGTCCAAGATTGGGTCGCGTCCAGGTTCAACAGTAAGGCTCATATCTTCCTCGACTGTCTCCCGATGATGCTCCACATGGCCGTCGCCGCGGAATGTGGACAAGCTGAGGGTGGATCGGACAGCCCGCACGGCGTCGACCTTGTTCAGTCCCAAATGCTGGAAGTAGCGATGGTACACATATTCGCAAAAGGACATGATGACGTACAGCGCGGCCAGTCCGGCCACAGCTTGACCGGCAATAGCCAAAGGCCCCATGCTCTCCAGCAAAGAGCTGGTCGTAGCCACCTCCTCGACGCCAACTGGCAGGGCCGGCCGGCTGGGCAAATCTTGCAGTGGGCGCGCTGCTCCTGGCACCGATGACCGTGTCGTCTGCTGAAGGCTCATGCTTGCAGCGCGTCCAAGACCGGTGAAAGCGAAGCCAGGAAGTGATTTGGCGGTGACATAGGCCGCCACTCCAGCACCGAGGACGAGGACGACCCGCGAAGAGTTCCTCCTGCTGCGAGCCATGGCCGAGGAGTGGTAGAGGGGCTGAGCTGTTGGACTGCTGTCGGGCAAAAATGCTTGAGCCGTAGCCATTTGGATTTGGGTTCTTGAGTTTAGCTCTCCGGCTGTGTGCCCTGCTGCGTTCTTACCACGTCTGCATGAGCGTTTCCGAACCTCCGGCAAAGAGGCGACTATGCCGCGTCGATTCCGGAAATTCAAAGATGATGCGCACACTCCCTGGAACAGGTCCGTGGCGACGGCCAGCTGGTCTGCCAGACCTTGCGCCGAATCCTGGCAAGGTAGGTTTGGCTTACTGTAGACTAGTCGGCTTTGTGCTGAACGCCTCAAGTCGATGCTTTGCCTTTGAGTTCAAGTTTCGGCAGTGAAGTTACGGCTCGTGTCATGATGCAAACAGGGAGTCACACTACTGACTGAACCGTTGTCGACCCTCCAGGCTACCGACGCCAACTGCCACTGCCCAAAACACGCCTGGCCTCCCAGTACTCGCTGAGCCAAACTGGCACACCACCAAGCTTCCTTACCGCAAACAACGGTTTAGGGTTTTGGGTTTAGGGTTTAGGGTTTAGGGTTTAGGACCGGTCCTCCCCACCCCTGTTTGCAGCACCTCTGCGCACATCGGGGGCATGAGACGAAGCGGAGCACAGAAGCTTCAAGAGGTGATCTATGATGCTCCCTTTGACATGCACACGGGGAACCCCTATACAAATCCTTTGGCTATGGCCCCTGGCAGCCGTGGCACTCTTACGCCAACCCTCACAACCAGTTTTCGTGGCTTACCCGGAAGGAGGAAGGTCAGCGGCAGCTAGACTTTCTGACTGGAACGATGCCGCCAAGGTGCTGGGCGTTCGCCTTGGCAAGCTCTACCATCTTTTCCCAGCTCACCTCGGCCAGGTTCTTTGGAAGTGCTTCGCTTTCCTGTAAGGTGTGTGATGCGGTGGTTGTTTTGCAGAGTTGTTTTGGCTCACGAAGTTGAGGAAACTGCTGCAGGCATGTCCGTTCTTACTTCGTTTCATCCATGCTTGCTCCACTATCTATTTGTCCACCTCCGGACCACTCAATATCGTGTCTACAGCTCCACCCATCTGTCTCACCTATCTAGCCGGCCAGCTGTGTACCGTTCTGTGTTCTGTCCACCTGCCCGCCGTGACTCTGTCACTAGACATCTGGCCTAGCAGCTGCAAAGTTCGGAGGCAGAACCAAACCAGGACCCCAAGAGAGCACAGATCGGGGGCACAGCACAGCATGCCTCAACAGTCGCAAGCGCTTTAGGTTCTAGGGGTCCCATCGGTTCCTCTTGCTTGAAACGTGCAATGTAACTTGCATGGTCTGAGCTCCTGAGCACAAAACCATACCACATGCCGGCTAGGGATGCAGATGCGCACCTTCATACAATAGGCATCGCGGCACGATCGAGACACAGACAGCGAGAGAGAGAAAGAGAGACAGAGAGAGTTGGACACGGAGATAGAGACAAAGACAGAGCGAGACAGACAAACAGGGCACCTTCCACGGCATGTGAGGTTGAAAGTGCATTATATGGGAGCAAAACAACGAAAGGCGGTGGCACAATCGAAGTCCCGGCACCAGACCATGTGGGTAGCTACGCCTGAACCCACCATCTCATGGCTATCTCCTTGCCTCGAAGTGGCTGTGCTGGGAGGAGAATAGTAATGGAAGGACAGGATCAAGCGGTTTCCTCGTCTAAGGCTGCACATCACGTCTACATCGTCTACGATTCCTGGTGGCTTCTATTCGGCGTGATATGAGCCCAATCTCAGACACTGACTGCAGAAGCCAAGCAGGTATAACCATAAGTACTAATTTCTACAAATTGCACCATGACACGAAAGCCGAGCCGCTCTCGATGTCCTCTCAATTCCGAAATTGAAACCCTGCAAGCCTACAACTGAATGTTAGAGTCTGGAGCTTGTTGGCTCTACTCGTTGTAGAAGAATGGGAAGTTCTATGTCTTCCTTACATCATGCACCGGAGGACAAGACACGGGACTCCAAGCTTGCGAGGGCGTCGGCATTGCACTCAGAAGCTGCACAGCAGGGCTTAACAGACAGGCCTTGATGTCTTGCGGTCGTCAAAGTCTCCATACCCGACACGAGGACGCCCCCCTGAAACCTCACCTCACCTGGTTCCGCGAAAGCGTCGACTGGCATAGGACTGGAATTGCTTCATGGCCGCACTGGGTGTGCCTGACCAGGGTTCTGCCGTCATCCGGACGACGAGCACAAGGGCCAATAAACGACTGAGGGGCGACTACAGTAGCGGCTTTGGCAGACCAGGGACCAAAATCCTGAGATCCTTGGGTTTTGACAGTGGTTGAATGGCAAAAAACACCACGTTTCGAGCCCTTGCCTGCGCAGGCTAAGCAGGAGATGGCGCAGCTTTCGCCTCGGGAGAATGCTTTAGGCTTTGGTTGCTGTCATCATGCACACCTTCCGTTTTTGCTGTTATTGCGACTGCTTCTCCTCTTGTCATGACTATGATACCGATGCTGGTCATCACCTACAGGGGATCATGTGCTTCGTGAAGTTGGAGCTGCCACTGGCGTTAGCATTACCGCTGTGATTAGCCGGTATCTCTCAGCTCCCGGGATTCTGCATTTCAAACTTCATCGTCATCAATCGCCCCAAGCCTGTGGGTTTGCGGACAGGGGTCCCAAGACTTCCATAAAGCCCGTAAGCCTGAAGCCCCACAGAGCCTATCAGAGAGCCCTAGAGGCAGCGTCAAGGCGCCAGGGAGGGTGCTGCTGAAGTTGTCGATGGCGATGGGGGTCTTGATGCGGGGATCCTGGTCAAGTTCCTGGGGCGGTGGCATCGCGAGAAAGGTCTGATAGTCTTATGGGCTTGTGGGGTGGGTTTCGCCCTTCGCAACTCGCAAAATGCAGGCAAGGAGTCACGAAAATCTTGAGGCAGACACGAGGGTATAGCAACGAGTGATCGGTGGTCAGTGTGCTTGTTGCCACCTACTTCGCAAGGACAAGCCCGCATTGCAAGGTTGACAAGTCGGCGAATGCTGCAAGATCCCAACCCTTTCGGTAGGGAGGCTCCAAAAGAAAAAGGTACCAGAATCTCGCGGTTAGGGTTTAGGGTTTAAGGTTTAGGGAAAGTTTAGGGGGGTTTGGGTAAATGGTCGTGGGTCTTCGGTTGGAGCTCCGAATTCTATCGAATGTCGGATGGCCAGCCTGCGTTCCTGATCCTTCAACCCAAGAACATGGAAACGGACCACAGGAGATCAGGCAAACAAAAAGGAAAGCCGAGCTTCGGCAAGGACGTGGCCATAAAATCCGAGGACTTGTCTCCAGACTGTCAGCGTGTTGCATATATTTGGCAATCCACCTTCATGGGATGGGCAGACTGGCGCTGAGCTACAAAACCGCCTGCGCAACGAGAAAATTACAAAGCCGGTCCAACATATACTTCATCATCTTGGCCGCCGACATTTCCGAGCAACACTGTATTTTCTTCTGTGGCGTGGATCTACTATTGACGATCTTCAGTATCTTCAGATGTCCGAGATCAGTTTCTTCAATATTCTGCACGTTTCGGGCTCAATGTTTTGATCCGGCTCGCGTTTCTGCAGTATTGACTCGGCTCAAGCTTGGCGATGGCCCTAAACCCGAAACGCTGAAACCCTAGACTCCCTAAACTGACTCTACACACTTTTCAGCGGACTAAGGTACCGGCCGCGCCCCGCCCCTGAACCCTCAGCACTAAAACCTTAAAGCCGTAAAACCCCCAGAAGCCTCAAACCCTAAAAACCCTGTGTATTACACAAGCTTGATTAGCGCTCGCCGGCCAGGTTCCCCGCAGCACACTAAAGCCTTCTTTGCTAAACCCTAAACCCTCTCTCTCTCTCACACCCTAAACCCTGAAACCCTACACCCTTAAACCCTAAACCCTAAACCCTTAAACCCTAAATCCAACTTCCATTTCGACCCTCCGTTCGTGGCATGTCGACTCAGGCTGAGCCCACGACCCAGAGGCGGCTCGTTCCTTCGTGCGCTGAGACGATCGGTTTGTAGGGGCTGTCAAAGGTGTACGAGTGGTTCATTAGGGTTGTGAAGAGGCTTTGTAGGGGTTCGATAAGGTATGAGAAAAGCTTATGGGGGTGTTGTACTTCGATTTTTCTGAAGCCTTTTTGCGGCTCTGCTAGAGGTTTCAGGCTTCTTCAGGGATGTAACAACGGAATTAAGGGAACCCTGAATCCTAGAGTTTTGGGCTAAAGGGTGCTAAGGGTTTTTTATGAGCAGCCAGGGTCTTTGGGAGGCTGGACTCTCAGAAGTGGATAACTGCCAGAGACTCTAGGGGTTGGGGTACGGGGTTTGGAGATTAGCATGTCTGGTTTCGGTGCAGCGTAAGCTATCTCAGACTTCTTTTTGCCAGCAGGTCCGCATAGGCCAGTAGTCAGTGCAGCAAACAAACACTGCTTGACTGCGCAAACTCTGCGATTCTCTGTCAGGAAGTGTGTACAGGACGTATGCCGTAGATGTATGCACCAGTAATCTACTTGCTGTGCAGATCTAGATGCCATCCTTGGGGCGAGCTGTCCTACATGTGTATGAACCGATACACACTGCGACCAACGAACCAATAGACACAAAGAACAACAATGCAAATTACAATGACAACCATGAAAAACAATAACAACCATAAAACTGGTAACAAGTAGAGATAATCACTGCTAAGTACTGCTAAGATCAATATTAGTAATGCTACGTAATAATTAAGTCGTTAATGGTAACGATGATGAGATCATAAAAGCACTAGCTACAGTGATGACAAGAATAAGCTTCCTTTCTTGACACCGCTCGACAAAGGCGTGCCAAGATGCATCAGCTCCACTGCGATGACGTTCTCGTACCTGCAAGATATGAATCTGTTCACGGAGCTTGAGTGCGGACTTACATGCCAGGAACAAAAAATGGGAAGACGAGTTGACTGGAAGCTTGTAAAATCGTTCTATGCTTGATTCCTCAACAAACAATCTTGCCTGAGTAAGTGTGCGGGGGACTCTCGCGTATGCTATGTAACATTGCAAGAGCAGCTGGACAGTTTGTGGAGTTGGAGCAGCATCAGGAGTCGTACCGTGATGTTTCCATTGTGTCTGCGCAATCTACTGTAGCAGCCGCAGTCGTGCTCGCACTCGCCCCAGCACCATCAGCAAAGAAAATACCAGCATCACCAGGATCATGATCGTTGAAAAACCTCTTCATCAACATCAACAGCAGCTGCTTAAGTCGGCAGCGGCCGAAGGCCAGTGTGCAAAGGCACGGAAGCTTCTAGCCAAGCGATGGCCTAAGACTCTGTAACTAATCCTAAAGTTCGTGCACCCTATGTCATGAGGCCCTTCATGCCCAACACAGTGTGCATGTAGCCACGAGCACTCGATCTACCAACCTTGCTTCAAGCCTTCCCGAAACTCGAAACTCCATACCTTATGTCTTCAGCGAAGTAGCTTGTCCCACACGCCACAGAGATGTCGCACAAGCTTCATATAGGGCTCAAAATACAAAGCCCTGTCGGCACTGTTCTCCGGAGCGGCATAGATCCTGGACAGATGGACCGTGCCCATACTCAGGTTTTTCGTTATCGCTGCCAAGTACAGGGATGGCGATTGTGATGACTGGAACTGTCATGGCCGTGATGCCTGCAACGGACTGTAACGGCTGAAGAAGACGCTCGTGACGGTGCTGATGGCAAATATCCTCCCGTACCTTCTGGCCTTTGCATACTCCCATGCCTTTCCTCGGCATGGTGTTCTGCAGCTGCGCAGTGGTTACGATCGTGCTCCAGGTGCTGTCGGAGTTGTTTTGACGCATGCTCGCCTCGGTGTACGACGTTTCGTCACTGTCTACTTACTGTGTGGTCGCTAACGAGCTCACCCATGCACACACCATCTAACTGTACCAAGCTCTACTAACCGTAACCATCATCGGTGGCATCTGTCCGCCCATCTGACGCCAGCTTATCTTTCGATCTGCCCATCTCACTCTGCAATGCTTGCGGGCTTCATGCAAGCATTCCCTTCTGCCGAAGTACATGGCTAATTCTCCTACTAAATGCCGAAAGTGCTTTGCACGACAAGCGTCTGTGCTCTCGATTGCTCCTTATGCTGCCGATATGGGCCGGGCCAAGCCAAGCCATGCCAGACCGACCCCAGCAAGCACACAGGTGACTGGTTACTGGACCCTGAAACTGAAGCCTTCGCACAAGTGCACCCCATCCAAAGCTCAACTCCAAGTAGCATTGCCGGCATTCATGAAATCCGGATTCGCACCCTTGTCCTCGACGGAGAACGGGAGCCACGGATCCTTTTCTGAGGATTGGCGCTTAGTAACGGATGTGGACGATTCCCGATGCACTTTGGGACGAGTGTCAAAGGTTTAGGGCGGGGCTTTGGACTGCTGACTTCCCGACGTTAAGAAGCACATGCCGCATACTTGCCGCATGCAGTATAGGTTCACCTAACAGCTCGGGCACGACCAGTTCGGAGACTGACCAGACAGCTTATCCTGGAACTCATCGACTGAAGCTTGGAGGGTCTATGGCTGTGCCACCACAGAGTGAGGTGAGGCTCCGAATCCCCGTCGTAGGTGGTGATGTCCAGATTTATGCACTTGGCAATGCAGTTCGGAAGGCAAAAAAAAGGCCGAAGAGGATGAGACGGCGTGGCGATGTAGGATGTCCGACAGCTCTCTGGGCAGCAGGACCTGACCAGATAGTGTCTACGGCGTGTAAGGTTTAGGGCAGTTTAGATACGGAGATGCCGTGCGTGATCATTTGCACCAAGTGGCCAGCAGCTACCAGAGAAGCAGCAACAGCAGCAGCATTGCTCCAGGAAGCAGCCGGCACGTTCTTGGAAGCCAGCCGTCACCCACCAAGGGAGACCCTCCTTTCGAAGAAGTAGCTCCAGATCAGGGAACTTCCAGAACAAACCCCCAGCCCATCTGATGGAGCTGTCTAGCTTAGGGCTGCCATTTCTCATGCAGTACATGGTGCATGTCTTGAATCTGGATTTGTCGGTTTGGGCGCAGCGTTCCGATGTTCCATATGATGACCAGAGTAAGGCCGTTGAAGGAGCCGAGGGTCACCACCGTTCGTGGTGCAGCCAGCATCCTGGTGCAGGTCCAAGAAGACGTAGACACCTTGGTTGCTCTGAAGGAACAACAATGGAAGTACAGCTGCTGGCTAGACAGGGTTAGCCAGCAATGAATTGAAACGACCAGAAAGCCGACAGAACAAGCACGCCTAGGCCTGTGCTGAGACCAACCACAGAGCCGGGTCCCAAAGTTCTGAGGGGGGAGTCGGAAAGGGTTAAAAGGCCCTAAACCCGAAAGCAACACCCTATGAAGAGAGGGCAGTAAAGCACCTGACCTGCGCTGGCGAAGGCTTTGATTGTCGCATCGAGCTTTGCAGCATATGCGGGGTCCTTGGGCAAAAAGCGACAAATGTCGAGTAGCAGGCATCAAACCATGATCTCCGACTTTTAAAATCCAGCTCAAAGCTAAGCCGCGATCTCCTCGCCATTCGAGGGATAGGCCGCGGCCATCATAACGCCCAGCCGGACACAGGGCACTACCTTGTGGATCGTCTAGCTTCGCAAAAGGTCGGAAGGTACTGCGATCCACGAAACCCTTCCACATGCTTGAGTTCTGGTGTCGGGATTGAGGCGACTAGGCCTTCAAAAGGATGCTCCCGATGCAAGCCACCGAGGCAAACTGTAGACCAAGCCACTAGATGGTAAATCTAAGGCCCCAGCACCCTCAAGTGTTATGCGAAATCAGTCAAAGGTTGCAGGGCGAGGGGAGCCGTCCGCGGCTGGCGGCGGCTTGTAGGCCATCCTCTATCGGCAAGACTTTGCGAGTCTAGCGGCGGAGGGAATCAGATACAGGCGCAGAATAGGGTTTTGGTGTATCTTCTGGTACAATATAAGACTCAGGCCCATCCATTGGCATTACGGGGTTGCTGCGTCTGGTCTTCCAGTTGTTGCCTCGGGCTTGTGGCTACTTGTCTCTGGTCGTCTGGCTTGGGCTTCAGCGGCTCTAGGAGAAACGGACCAGCTGATTGCTTTTGACACCCATTCTGGATCAGGTCTCTGGTTCTAGTTCCAGTTTTGCTACTATTCGGTTCTCCTGTTCCTCCTCTGGTTACCGGCATCTCCATTTTATGCAAACTTGGAACAAGTCCTATGTAATGATTCGAGATGGAAGATAGCCATGAGGATACTGACCGGAACAAGAAATAGCCCCTGCAATCTTTGTCTTGTAGCAACAGACAAACAAGTTAGCAACGACGAGCCGCTGATGCTTGGCAATACTGACAACAGAACCAGTAACACATCGCAGCGTGAAGATACGAGCACAGCAATTCTCTGAATGCCCAAGGTCTCTTGTCACTTCTGGCATCATGGTGGGACCATGGGCATGAAGAGTGGCTTAACTAGTCAAGCTTTCTGCGTGCTCACATACGCAGTGGTTTTTAGTGCAGCGCTGGCATTAAACTGGGCATGTGCCAAGGATCTGTCTGGCCCCTTCCACCATGGACTTTGCATCTGCTTCCACTACCTGCAATTCAGGGCTTAGGTCTGCTTCTGTGCGGCCTTGCGTGTTCTGTGCGTGCTAGATTTGGCACCAATTCGAAAGACTAATTCCGCAATCATGTTGCTACAAAACAGGTATTTCCAAGGTGGTTCCTTAAATCTTATTGCGATGTGGCTTCAGGGAGGAATGCTGAATGCATAGGGAGCTTCGGAAGACCTGTACTGCTGTTTTTATACCATTGGTAGAGCAGCGGGGTCGAGGGTTTTGGTGGGGAGTTAGCTTTGGTATAGGCCCCTGCAGTAATGGCCCTCGAATAAGAAGCCTTAGTGCCAACCATCCTGTGGAGAAGGTGAAACCAAAATCCGTCGATTCGCTGAAGGTCTCTGGGAGATCATGTCACCGAAAGTTCAGATGCCGATGGGCGTTCCAAGGCTATGATGGGATCCCAGGGAGTTCCGCTGCGGTGTGGTCTTGACCCCGATGCCATCTAAAGCTTCAAGGTCGTGGTCGTTGCAGTGCGAGACATGTTGCTGTTGTTGAGGTTCATGCCATACTCTACTGCAAATTTTCCACGGAAGCCCGGATGTCGTGAGGCTGCAGTACGGTCCGGGCGAGGGGTAGGGTGTCCACGGCATACTCTGGGTCGGCAACCGGCAACCGAGTACAGGGAAGACCGGCATTGCGTCTGTACTCTTCTTTCTAGCAGAATTACCACAAAGATACTCAACCCTAAACCCTAAACCCGAAACCCTAAACCCCTACGTAAACCCTAAACCCTAAACCCTAAGAATAACCAAAAGGTGGGGGCTTGGCGCGCTTGCCCGACCCCCTGCGGACTGGTCCTGGAAACGCCTCTCTGTTAGACATGGAGGCAACAGAGGCCAGCATAAGATCGGACAACCTAAAGCGTTTTAGGGCCTGCAGCATATGGGTGTTTCAACTGAGGAATCTGAGTGTGCGTGACTAGCCAGCACGCCCACCAGTCGCTTCGGACCGACTCCGGATCACCGAACAAGGCGTGTGCAGCAATGCTCTACGGAGAAAAATCTTTCCCAGCTCCGGCCTGCAGCGGTGGGAACCACGGCTGAGTCTTGAAAACATAGTTTCCACCGAGCCTGGGCGGAGATCGGCAGCTCGTAAGTCAGGTAAGGTTCACCTCATCCTTTCTCCTGCTCGCGCCTCCGGCAACCCGAGATGAAAACAGCCTCTGCACCCGGTTAACGCTCGCAGGAACTCATCGCTAGACTCGGAAGCACTTCGAACTTGACACTCTGCCATCCCCGAAGTTACAAGAAAACACCTCCCTTGAATGCACACAGATCCTATTTGGGATGAGTAGACCATCCCGGGGCGGAGAACAGGCACAAACATGCGCGTTCATTTTCAACACAGCCCTTGGGAGAACACGACCAGTTACAAGAATGACTACTACAACCACCAATGGGGGCATCACCCTTTTTCAACAGGCTTTCCACTTCGCCCGGAGTTGGAGCAAGCAGCCCTAGCAAACCCTGAACCCTAGACCCTACGACCTGAAGCCTAACAACCACCCCATCCTCGCACCCCGCATACCAGAGACTTCCGAGCCCAGTGACAGGACAATCTCCGTCCCGTCGAGTTTGAATACCTCCGGGCAGACCGGGCTCCATAGTACAGTATACAGTCATACATTGCGTGAAATATGTCATCTATGCGATATACTATTGTATTATTCTGCCCTTTGGATTCTTCAACTTGCGATCGCAGCCATCTTGCACACCGATCTCCCTGAACTACTTCACCCCTCTCGCAAACCAGGGAGACGCCTCGCCCTCAATGGCGACGCGGCCCTTCCGCAGCGGCGTGTCTTCAGCCATGGCACGGGAACCGAAGTCAAGAGATCCTTTTTTTGAGCAGGGACTGCAATGCACTAAGCCCTGAATCCCTAAGAGATCCTACTTCCCAGATTTTAGCGGCGAGATCCAAAATGCAGAAGATTTCTTCCTAGCAGAAGGACAACTCGAAGCCTGGGCTCGATGCGAACAAAACCCCTGCAGCAGGCAGAAGGCATGAATCCATTCGAAGTGATCTTAGGGCTGTTTTTGCTGCCTCCCACCTTGCTAGGACTGGCCCTTAGGGCTTAGGGTTTAGGGTTTAAGGGTCTCATCGAACCAGCAACACCATACCATGGCGCAAGCCCTACTGGCCTGGACATGCGTAGTTCCCTAAATGAGGGTTTCGTTTAGGGTTCTCTTCATAAGGGTGCCGTACTTTTTTGGGTGACGAAATCCAGAGAACTACACGCGCGCAGAATGGCAGCTTCTTTCTGTCAAACATCACACTGGACGCTTTTGGCTTCAGCCCGCTGCATCGCAGAAACCGCTACGAAGACTTGTTGCAGCAGGAGCATCCAATCGTACAAGCATGGCATATAGCATAACATAAGATCATGCAACATAAGACAAGATACAGTAAGATAATATCAAGAATATGAGATGACATGACCCTAGATTCCTAGATGGTCACCATATGGTCTCAGGCTTCGGAGGCTGCGAGCAGGGACAGTGAGGAGCGTGCCAGCTAAGGGCCAGGGAGCAGACAGGGGTTTTAGGGTTTAGGGTTTACGTTGGGATTTCCTTCCCACTTAATTAGCAAGGGTCTAGGGCTGTTTTAGGGTTTTTTTTGGTTTGGGGTGTAGGGCGGCCTCCCTGCTTAAATCATAACTCCTCAGCTTCCCGAATTCGGAATGCACTAAAAAACAACCAGCGGCCCCGGCGCGCGCTGAGGCAGAGGAGCACAAAGCCCGGATGCAACTTGTACAGCAGCCAGGGTTTCGGCACACATCTCTTCTGAGGCAGTGTCCGTGCGCGTTTTAGAATTCAAGTATGCATGTGTATGTAGATATGCGTGGTATACACATACATACATGCAAGAATACATACATACAGACATACATGCATGCAAGCATGTATGCATACATACATACATGCATATGAATATATGGATACACATGAATGCAGGAGTGCATAAATGAACGAATGGATGAACGAATGAATTAATTAAATAGTTAATGAATGCATCCATGAATAAACGAATGAATTGATGAACGAATGAATGAACGAGCAAACGAATGAGTGAACGAGGGATGAGTGAATGAGTGAAGGAGTCATTCATGGGGAATGGTGAATGAGTGAATGAAAGAAGGAACGAAGGAATGGATGAGCGAATGAAAGTACAGTGAACGAAAGAATGAAGGAATGATGGAGGGAAGGAGCTAAACATCTTTTCAGATAAGGAAGCTTCCACCCGTTCGAGTTAGTATCGATGTACCCTACCCCAAAAGCCGGCGACGCCTCAAACTAAAGAAGCACGAGAAACCCTGTCAGAACTACCAAGCTGCAAGATGGTGTTTCGTGGGCATCTGGCTTCTGATATTTTGTTTGAGACACCAGGCCAGGACACCTCACTCCTTCTCGCACCCCGGCAGGTACGAGGACATCTACTGCTTACAACAGAAGTATCTGCTCAGCGTCGTCTGCCGAGCTGGAGATGCCTTGTTTTCAGATTCAAGTACAAAAACTTAGAGCTCTTAAGCTCTTGCTGGGCTAGAGCAGAAGGCAGAGATCAGCGGGAACATCTGCAGATTAGCCTGCATCGGGCCCGAAAGAACATCTCATCACCGAGAAACTGGAAGTGATGAATGTTAAGAACCGTGGTGCTGAGGTTGCAGTAGATGGTCAAACCCCTCCATCCAAAGCTTGGCACACGATCTAGCGTAGATTCACACGCTGCATCCATCCCAACTCCGCCGCCGTAGCCTCGACTAACGCTTCAAAACCTCGAGCTCGTCGCGCGATCATCAAAGGCGAATGGCTCTACCGATTCCAAACATAACAACCACGGGCTACGCAACTGAAGCCCGCGATGTTGCCGAATCGATGCAATGATCCCTAAACACCTACCGTCAAGTCCCCAAGCCCAGCAGCCTCCTCAAGGGAGCACTTCCTTTTTGCCGTCCGTCGGCCTTTGCGGTTCAAAGTTTCATACGCCCAGTCATTCAAGCTTCCCATGATGTATCTGGTGCATCGTAGTAATCTCGGGTTTCGGGTTTTGGGCTGATGGTTTGACAAAATCAAGGCACGACTACTGGGCTGCTGCGGATGTTTCAGTGTTGTCCGGCCGACTCAGGGGCAGTCTTGGATTCTGCGGGCTCTGGCGTGCCAGCACAAAGACTTAACCACCGTTCCTGTGGTGCTGACTGCGTGACCCCACAACCTTAACCCCACACCTTCGGTTTTTGCGTTGAGGAGGGCACATGGTACTGTTGCAGTGCAACCGGCTTAGGACTGATGCTCGCGTCTATCCGAGAACCTTGCACATACCCTTTTCTGTGCAGGATGCAGCTCCGAAAACCGTGAAAAAAGCCCTAAACCGCAAGCCGTCCCACTGCTCTCAAAACCCCCAATCTGAAACTGCTCCGGCCCAAGTCCTGGAGCATCGCAGGGCCAAGCAGTGCTCAGCAATCTCGGGCCTGAACTTGGGTAGTTCTCTGAATTAGGATCCCGCTTTAGCTCCCCAAAAGAGTACGGGGGACCCTGATGTAGTTAGGGAGCTACCCACTGGCACGTTCGGGGATGCCGTGAGTTGCTGCTCTGCCATACAGTGCCATACAGATCCCATTTGGCAGCGACGGGCCGTTCGATAGAACCAAGTGAGCACGGTATTTGGAGCTATGTTGAACCTGTGCAAGCCCTTCCTACGACGCCAATAGCCAATAGCGGCAGCAACCCCCGAATCCTGGACTCAAACCCGAATTTTGAGAGCCCCTAATTTCTGAAATCTTAAATCCCAACAACGTAAGGCTTAAAGTCTTAAGCCCCTTTGCAGCAGGCTTCGCTCGCCCGGAACTGCCGTCGCCGTGCAGCAGTGCAGCACTCATGACCGCGCAACCCCGCACAGCTTAAGACTTAAACCTCGATCCTGCTTCACCAGGGTCTCCAAGACCGGGAAGTGGGGCATCACTTGGCTCGTTCTCTGCGCCAAGATGCGGCCTGAAAGCTCGCGGGAAAGCAGAACTTCCAGTCGGCTATTCAGACTCGGGATCGGGTCTAAGTCGATAGCGAATGCGCGCCTATGTTAGCTGGTGGTGATGAGGGAGGGAAGGAGGGAGGGAGGGAGGGGAGGGAGGG
>CAJNJA010051553.1:0-25376 GCA_905231915.1 Symbiodinium necroappetens
GAATCAGGGTATATTCCTTATTATGGGTAATGCAGGATTTATATCATCCACCGTATTTAAAGGTGCTGAGGCGACCAAAACAAAGCCAGATGACACAACGACGTGAAAGGATTCAGGGTTTAGGGTCTAGGGCCATTTTAGGGTTTGCTGAAGTGGCCGGAGTAGCATAGCATAGCAAACCATTGTCACACCAAGTAGAGAACATAGGGGTCTAACACGCTAGCATGGTGATGTTCCAGCCGTTACAAGACAATGATGCTATCGTGCAGAGGTATTGGGAGATGCTGGTTTTTCGCACCAGAATATGGAATCCTACTGGTCGGCGAGGATAAATCAAAGCCAAAACTGATCAGAAATCAAGAGCTGCGGAAGGGTTCAAGGACCCCTGCATTGAGGATCTTGGGATGAAACACAGACATACCTCATGAGGATGTTGGACATGTTAAGCCACCCTTTGGGAAAGGTTCCTTCTCCGGCTGCAAAGACCATGCTTGAATAAGTTGTTGGATGCACCAGTATCTGCATGGCGGTATCTTCTAGGCCTGGCTTCCTGGTAACGAGATCTTACAACACTACTACGGCGTGTTGCTATGCAGGATTTGCAGGGAAAGAGTGCCGCTATCATATAACACTGAATCGCGGGGTCACGTAGGGTGTTTTCACAAAAAAGTCCCTGGCAAACGCCAGAAGCGCAATATCAAGGCCTCATTAATTGGTTTAGGCTTTTGGAGTATGTTGTATAGAGACAGAACGGGCATACTACTAAGTACTCATGAAGCCTTGATGCGCTCCTATAAACCCCATACAACCTTGTTAAAGCCCTGTTCTGACTATTCTGATTTGCTCTGGCCCAAAACATCCTTCTGAAATAGTGTGGGTGAGACCGTTATACAAAAAAATCATTATTAAACATCCCTTACAGAACCGTTATGAAACCCTGAACCCCAAGCCCAAAACCCTAAACCCCCAAGCCCTAAACACAAAGCCTTAAGCCCTAAACCCCTAAGCCCTAAACCCCTAAGCCCTAAACCCTATAATAACGTCTGGGTCTTCGGCGCAGGCGCATCGAATCGGTGTGGACCAGCCATGGAAAGCGGCTACTGAGGACCGCCGCTAACTTTGTGGGGGGGCCGGTGCAGCGCTGAGATGTCGGGGGGCTTTGGGGTTTAGTGTTTAGGGCTTGGGGCTTGGGGTTAAGGGTTTGGAGTTTTGGGTTTAGGGGCTTCGGGTTTGGGGCCTGGGGTTTGGGGTTTTGGCTTTGGGGCTTTGGATTGAAAGGGCTCAGGGCTTAGGGCCCTTGGCTGGCGTTGGAAGGCACCTGCGAAACTGCTTCGTTCAGAAGCGCCCAAAAAGTCCTAAACCCCGACACCTCAAACCCTAAACACGAAGTAAGGAAGCCCTTGTTTACAAGGCTTACTCCCTGTCTGCTCCACAGCTGCCGGTTTTTGAAGGGCCTTGGGCCGGAAGAAAGTGCTCAGCATAAGATGTGGTCAGTGCTGTTATGCAAACCGATAAGGGAACCTCTAAGGCCTCCTTTACGGGATCCCTGAAGGGCTCGGGGTTTAGGTTTTAGGGTTTAGGGTTTAGGGAGTTTAGGGAGTTTAGGGTTTAGGGCTTAGGGTTTAGACTTTCAGGGATGGCCATGCCTCCCAAAACCTGCGTTTGCTGCTTGCAGTAGGGTCAGGACTGCTCCGAGACACGTCTGCTGTTTGCATTTCGGGCTCATGACCCCAAGGCGCAAAAAAGGCTCTGTTGCTTCACTTTGCACAAGGCCTTACGAAATCATGCATGCTGCTTTGCGTTCGCACCAAGATCACGCAAAAACCACCTCTGATCCCTACACCCGAACTCTAAACCTCTCAGAAATTTCCCTCCTGTTTCTTTACAGAGCTACGCTCAACACGCTTTTATCTCTTCCGCATGCGACCGCTCACCGCAAGCTCCAGGCACCTCATGCAGTCAGGGCGCATCTGCGCGATGCAGAAGACTTGCCCAAAGTTGGGGCTTTCTTTCCCCATCTTGGAACTTTGCTGACTCATGTCACACTGCCAGCTGGCTGCAGATACAGAGTGTGCAACAGCTTTCTTGTCGGATAAAGACAGGGCTTGTGTCTCGGTGGTTTCGCCCTTGTTTGTTTGTGCCAGTGCTTTCTTTCTGTTGCTTGCAGGTGCGCCAGATGCGTCCTTTTCTACGCCGAGGCCTGTTCCATTTACATCTCCCCTGGTGGGTCCCCTCTGGTGCTGCTGCATGCGGGCAGGCACAAGATGCACTCGAGGAAACCTTTTAAGGCCAATCAGGAGCTGTTCCGGGCTATTTAGCTGTAAGGGCTTACGAATGCTGTCGACCCGGCATGTCTCTGAAAACTTTCAAGCTTCCAAAGAAGAGCTTCGAAACCCTGCACCCTAAACCCTAAACACTAAACCAAAGAAGAGCTTCGGAGGCGGGCCTGCCACTCCGTGGCCCAAGAGCGTGAGCAGCAGGAGAGAGGACTGCGCCAGCAGGCCGCTGTGCCGCAGGCGGGTTATGCACTGTTTAGGTTCTGGGGTTTAGGGTTTGGGGTTTAGGGTTTGGGGTTTAGGGTTTAGGGTTTGGGGTTTAGGGCCTTAGGGTTTAGGTTTTAACCCTCCTTGATGCCAATGGCTTCGGCGCGGGTTGCCACGCTTCTCTGGATGTTCCTGCAGCCAGTGAGCACACGTTCAGACATGGCCCTGCATGCTGCTCCAGCCACTAGGTAGCACGTTGTAGGTTCAGCGAAGAAGTCGAAGCCCCGAGCTACAGAAACCCACAGAAAAACGGTGAAATCACAACTCAGGGAAAGCCCACGAAGGCCACTTCAAAAGAGGAGCCTAGAGGCGCACAAAGGGTCCTTGAGAGACCAATGTGCTTCAACCGATCATCTTGATCGTACACAGCAGAAACGCCCATCTCCTAGTCCAGGTGAATTCCACTGTCATTGCAAGGTCCCGGTGCTGATGATGATGATGATGATGACGGTTAATGGCAGTGTGATGATAAAAATGCCATGATAGTGACGATGATGAAGATCCGATGATGAAGCTGAAACGAATAACAGTCCGTTTTACAAAGAAACCTTCGTCATGTTCTCGGGAAAAAGCAGCATAGACTTACATGCATTGCAAAGCCCTCCAGTTTCTTTTCTTGTGTGACCAACATTCTGCATCCAATTCGGCAGTTTCTGCCCCGGCATCTAACTGATAACAAAGGCTGCATGGCTTCACCTGGAGGCTCACAGAACGTAGGTCAACTCGTAGTGGTCGCGGCGGAAGAATCAACGAAAAGCTGGGAAAGCAGGGCCAAGAATCCCATCTCATCATTGGGTGCCGTGTCAATTAAATGCTGAGACAGGAGCCCTGCAACACTTCCATGACCACCTCGAGCTGCAGCCACTTGGGCGGTTGACCCAAAATTGCTTGCTGCCCTCGCATCGGCTCCATTCTCGAGCAGCAGCTTCACCACAGATTCATGGCCATGTGCAGCTGCGAGCATCAGTGCTGTGACACCAAGTTGTGTTGCTGCCGCAGCGTCAGCTCCATTCTCGAGCAGCAGCTTCACCGCAGAGTCATGCCCACTTTGAGCTGCAAGCATTAATGCTGTCTCCCCTTCGCTGTCCTTCTCCCTGGCATCAGCGCCATGCTCAAGCAGTCGTTTCACCACAGCCTCGTGACCGCCTATGGCTGCACGCATCAGCACTGTCACCCCATCTTTTTCCGTCCTGGCATCAGCTCCGTGCTGAAATGGCAGCTTCACCGTCGGCTCATGCCCACCTAAAGCGGCAGCCAGACTGGCTGCAGCCGGCCCATTTTTGTCTACTGCCCCGGCATCAGCTCCATGCTCCAGCAGTAGCTTCACGATAGGTTCATGGGCAGCTTGTGCTGCAGCCGCCAGTGCTGTTATCCCATCATGGCATGCTGCCATAGGATCGGCTCGGTGCTCGAGCAGCCGCTTTGCCACCCGTTCATGGCCAAGTGTGGCTGCATTCATCAGGGCTGTCTCCCCAATGTTGGTTGCTGCACTGGCATCAGCTCCATGTTCTAGCAGCAGCTTCGCAACTGGTTCATGGCCACCAAGAGCTGCATTCATCAGCACTGTCACTCCATCATTGGTTGCTGCACTGGCATCAGCTCCATGTTCCAGCAGCAGCTTCACGACTGAGTCATGGCCACCATGAGCTGCATCTATCAGGGCTGTCACTCCATCATTGGCTGCTGCACTGGCATCAGCTCCATGTTCCAGCAGCAGCTTCACGACTGAGTCATGGCCACCAAGAGCTGCATTCATCAGCACTGTCACTCCATCATTGGATGCTGCACTGGCATCAGCTCCATGTCCCAGCAGCAGCTTCACCACAGATTCGTGGCCATTTTCGGCTGCAGATATCAGCACTGTCACTCCATCATGGCGTGCTGCATTGGCATCAGCTCCATGTCCCAGCAGCAGCTTCACAACTGTTTCATGGCCATTTTGGGCTCCAAGCATCAGCGCTGTGCCTCCATCATTGGCTGCTGCACCGGCATCAGCTCCATGTTCCAGCAGCAGCTTCACGACTGGTTCATGGCCATTTTCGGCTGCACACATCAGCGCTGTCCCTCCATTATTGGTTGCTGCACCGGCATCAGCTCCATGTTCCAGCAGCAGCTTCACGACTGAGTCATGGCCACCACAAGCTGCAAGCATCAGCGCTGTCGCTCCATCATTGGTTGCTGCCGTTGCATCAACTCCATGTTCCAGCAGCAGCTTCACGACTGAGTCATGGCCACCAAGAGCTGCATGCATCAGGACCGTCGCTCCATCATGGCGTGCTGCACTGGCATCAGCTCCATGTTCCAGCAGCAGCTTCACGACTGAGTCATGGCCACCAAGAGCTGCATGCATCAGGACCGTCGCTCCAGTATTGTCTGCTGCACCGGCATCAGCTCCATGTTCCAGCAGCAGCTTCACAACTGTTTCATGGCCATTTTTGGCTGCAGGCATCAAGCCTGTCTCTCCATTATTGGCTGCTGCACCGGCATCAGCTCCATGTTCCAGCAGCAGCTTCACCACAGATTCGTGGCCATTTTCGGCTGCAGGCATCAAGCCTGTCGCTCCATCATTGGTTGCTGCCGTTGCATCAACTCCATGTTCCAGCAGCAGCTTCACAACTGGTGCATGGCCATTTACGGCTGCAAGCATCAGCGCTGTCCCTCCATCATTGGTTGCTGCCGTTGCATCAACTCCATGTTCCAGCAGCAGCTTCACGACTGAGTCATGGCCACCACAAGCTGCAAGCATCAGCGCTGTCGCTCCATCATTGCTCGCTGCACTGGCATCAGCTCCATGTTCTAGCAGCAGCTTCGCAACTGGTCCATGGCCACCAAGAGCTGCACTCATCAGCACTGTCACTCCATCATTGCGTGCTGCACTGGCATCAGCTCCATGTCCCAGCAGCAGCTTCACCACAGATTCGTGGCCATTTTCGGCTGCAAGCATCAAGCCTGTCGCTCCATCATTGGTTGCTGCCGTTGCATCAACTCCATGTTCCAGCAGCAGCTTCACAACTGGTGCATGGCCATTTACGGCTGCAAGCATCAGCGCTGTCGCTCCATCATTGCTTGCTGCCGTTGCATCAACTCCATGTTCTAGCAGCAGCTTCGCAACTGGTTCATGGCCACCAAGAGCTGTATTCATCAGCACTGTCACTCCATCATTGCGTGCTGCACTGGCATCAGCTCCATGTCCCAGCAGCAGCTTCACAACTGTTTCATGGCCATTTTGGGCTCCACACATCAGCGCTGTGCCTCCATCATTGGCTGCTGCACCGGCATCAGCTCCATGTTCCAGCAGCAGCTTCACGACTGGTTCATGGCCATTTCGGGCTCCCAGACATGACAGGTTTGTCATGTCATCATCGCTGAGAGTGTACCCGGCATCAGCGCCGAGCTCCAGAAGAAGATGCAGAAGTGATGCATTCCCAGCGCATGCGGTTTGAGACAGCATTTGACCCAGCCAAACTCCTCTGTCCTCTTCGCTATCGAAACTGGCCCAGAGCTTCTCCAATTGCTCTTCATTGGGAGATGCTCCATGGGCGCAGCACCGGGCAGCCGCCTTGAAATCGGAAGAGCCCAGCAAATTCTGAAGGAGGCTCGTGGAAAGCAGCGAGCGCATGTGGCGGTTGAAGGCCGCGAAACATGTGGAATCGAGATAGTCAATTCCATGTTCAGTGGTCACCTGACGGAAAAACCTTTCTGCATCCGATCCGCAGATGTTTTGCTTCACACCACTCCCAACCTCCGCCCAGATGCGGAACTTGTCGGCCTCTTTTGAGCTCTGGGCCTTGCCTGCAGGGAAGCCGGCAATTTCGATACCAAACCCATCTTGCCCAAACAACACGAACCAATGACTTGCCCAACTCCAAGACTCCAACAGGGCACTTGCGAACCGAGTCGCTCACCGATACGTTCCACAAGGCTTCACAGGTCGCCTGCTGGATCTCGAGTTGCTCTGCCTTTGAGCCACGAACCAGGCCAGCTGAATCTGACAATGAGCCCAAATCGCCTCAGGTTCGCAGAGCTCAAGCAGCCCTGCAGCGAATATCATACAACGCTTTGAATCAATTGGATCCCAACGATCACTCCTCAACCAACATCGATCCCTTTGGGCTAAGACTTGGCATCTTTGGAAGTTCCAGGTCGACGGGCAAACACAAAGCAAGATGAACTTTAGATAGGCTTTACACTTCAACCATGGGATTTAACGATGGCTGAGTCGCAGATCAGCTCGAAGGGTCGTTGCAATTCTCGGAGGCGCGACACTTCGAAAAGACACCAGATGCGCTTGAACGGGTTCACGCTTTGGTCAAGCACCTCTGATTCCATCCAACTCCATCCGATTCCCCCAAAATCACGCAATGGGGACTAAAGTGACTAAAGGATGTTTGCAAGCCGCATGCGCTGTCTAGGCGGTATCACAGTTCTACATCAGCAGGATAGTAAGAGAAGGAGACTTCTCACAACGGTCTCCCACCTTGGAAAATGTTGTGATGTATCATGAATCTGTCGCGGGAAGCCAACTTACAGAAGTGCCTGGGTAGCATACTAACTTGGATTTACACAAGTGCCCGTGTAGCATCCCGACTTGGATGTCAACCAGACCTGTAAATCCAAGGCACCATCACAGCGCCCCCCGTTGCTTGCGCTAATGCTGCATTGAACGGCCCCTGCATGGGCTTTTCCCCAACTTCGTCGGCCACCGCGTGTTGGTTGAGAGCGAACAGACCTCGAAACTCCAGAGAGGGGAGGAACATCGCTTGCTTCACTGATCAGGAGCATATGGGAGGAGAGAAGTGAAGATGAATGTTCGAAATTTGCTCCTTGCCAAACGAAACAAATTGGCAGCTTGGCCACATGCTCTCATGACTGCTGGGGCTGGCAAGGCGGCTTGACCAAATCATGACCCCTTGTATCTGATGCTGCCGTGGCACAGATCCAAAAGACCGCCGACTGCGGATGCTGAGCGAAGTTGGAAAAATGCTTTGTAGCCCACAATCGGAGTGCCGTAAGCGTGCTGCCTCAAGAGCGCGAAGTGTTGATCAATCCAACTGGCTTAGCATAATAAACCTTTCTGGCTGCCACTGGCCTCAGAAATCACCCCTTTTTGAAGTCTTTCCGTAATCCAGAATGATCTACAGTAGCTGCCGCACCTGTTGGCCACCCAAGGCCGGGGAAAAGCTTCAAGCCGAGTTGCTATAGAGGTGGCCCCAGAAGTGTGCAACGAAGATGTGAACCGAGAGTCCGTGGGGATTCAGCAGCTCGGAAAAAGACGATTGCCTCAAATCTGGAGCGCTCTTGCGCATGCACATCATCCATGAACTCAGTGGAGTAAAAAACGGTGAGAATCCAGTTGTTTTTGCATGCAAGTTTCAGGACTGCCCAAGGTATGGAGCGATTGGAGTCCTGATCACGGGCTGCGCATGGCCCCGGCTTCGACATCGGTGTCACCACGTAGGTGTCCAGCGCATACAGGTTCGGTGCCTGTGGGAACTTAATCTCTCCAGCCAGGATCGCTTGGGCGTTGTCTTCATTGAAGGTGTCCTTATCTCAAAGCTGCCATGGTCCTGACCTAAAATACACCAACCCACCTTTGCTGGCCAGCTGTGGCACCAGCACCAGCTGTGGCCCTGCCTACCGTGCTCCCCAAAAAAAATCTAGATGCAGTATGAATATTCATATGAGTATATATGACGAATCCTCACTTTGCCACATATGGTCCCGCAAAAAGGCTCGTGGTCCAATGAGAGGTACTGAGACCAGACATACAGCTTCAACATAAGGGACAAGAGGCGCATTGTCTGGCCAGCCAACCAGACTTCACGAAGAGTTCCTCTAAATGCTCCAGCTGGCCCAAGGCCATGCCCCGCAGCGAGTGTGGAACCACTCCTGGAGCAAGTTGAAATCAATGGCTCAACAAGGATATTTCAGAGAAAAAAGGCGCGAACAAATTCCATTGCCTTGCCTTGTCTGATTGCAATATTATGTGCCCTTGATGATTCACCGGTAGGTAGTTGCCTGCCTCCACTGTTGAATGCAAGATACATCCCACAAACCCAACGCAAATTGAAAGATGATTGCCAGGCCTACCTATGCGCGTCATATTCATGTGATGCTCAGGTGGAGTGAGCACCAAAACAAGAACTGTCTGGGTCTGGAATGTCTCAACGATCTGAAGATAGGTGCAAGCCCACTGTGGTGGAAAGGCCGGGGTAATCACGGGGAGGGAAAACATGATTAGCTTGACAAAAGTCGAGTTTGAGCAGCACTTGGAATCTTAAACTGGCCGGTGCTTGGCCCAATACCGATCAGATCAATGCTCTCAACCAGTCCTCCCAAACATGGCTGAAATGTGCAAGGGATTTGTACCTACAGCCAGCGCACACTAACTCACCGGGCCCATGCCAAGATTCGCTGGGACTGCGCTGATTCAGGCCTTTGTCGAAAGTCATGGACGATCTCCGCAAACTGCTCCTGCCAACGTGACGCCCCTCAACATATTCAGCAGGCCATGTTGAACAAAACTGGCAACGATGCGAAGATAGATAAATCACCATGAATGAACTCCGGATCCGTCTTGAGGGCTTTAACCTACATCTTCGACTGTCAACATAAACCCCAACGCGCCCTCTCTCAAAGGAGACCACACATCAAGAAAGCGACATCCACAGAGCATTTGCAAGGTCCCGCCCATGTCAACCTCACACCACCGTTTTGAAGGACAATCAGACCATCATGGATGATTCTGACCATATGGCCCGGCGGAGCCAGCCTTCGTGATTCGCTGCTGGCCGGCCATGAGATTGCGCAGCTCTTCTTCCGAGGGTCTCATCCCGAAGACCCGCGCCGCCTGCCTCGGAACCCGTCAAGCAAAGCCCCTGGAGCTCAACACATAGTTCAGTGAGCGGTGATTCTTCAAAAAGTCAAGGATGACTCTGTAAACCTTAAAGCCAAACCTGGCTGTCTACCACCCTCCCTAACTAAACCTCTATGGATTTCTTTGATACCCTCGCAACCTGACACTCCCGCAGGGTCCACATCCTTGCTGGAGGAACGAATTCACGGCCTGCGAAAAAATGGGCAAACACCCAACTACTACTTTACCGAACCAACAGCACCTGAACAACATGTTGGCTTCGAGCCGAGTGGCTTCAGCTCGTGCGCATCCAAATCACCGGAGCTGTCAAGATCGCAGCGCATGGCCACGAAGTGTGGGTCGCGGAGTTTCTCCTTGAGGTCTGAAGCCACCTGGAAGTTTCCAAAAGGGAATCAGATCAAAGCGCCCGATGAACCATGAAAACTTGACGCCTGTCAGAAGGAGAAAGCAATGTCGGAGATAAGAATCCGTATGAGCGATTGGGTCCGTTACTGTTTCTAAGCGTCGTCGACTCTTTAGGGCCCTTTAGGGGACTGTCCTTTGAGATTTTTAGGGTTCTCGAGGGTTCGGGTTCTTGAGACGGGTTGCCCCGTCAGGGAAAAAGAAGACCCTCCAAAACTCGGGGAGTGGGCTTCGGGCAAGCGGAGGGGTCTGTGCGATATTCTGATGCCTCTGGCTGATATGACAACGCGCTGACACTTGCCGCGCCTGCATTAGCTCTGATTCCCAAGCCCTTCGCTCCGGGCAGCAGGAGCAGAAAGAGCTCGTCACTCCAAAGTCCTCCACTGTGGGTCCCGATGCCTGATGAAAGCAACGGGTAAAACCGAAACAAGTAGTGGCTTCGTAGCAGAAACTGGCGTCAAATGACTTCAATGTTCCTGGCGAGGAACTGTGAAATCTAATGACAATAGTGACATCTGACCAGAAGTAGAATGTCAATCCATGTCTGGTTCATATCCGAGATCATGTCTGAGTTCATGGAATCTCTCCGTTGCAACTGCGGTGCTTCAGATTGTAACCGTTGGCGGCTGCTGGCTTCTGCACTCTGTATCTTCTGGTCCAGGTGGCTACCTGGCGAGCTCAGTGATGCACCCTGTGGGCACCAAGATAGAGGGTGCTAAGATGGGACTTTGACATGCCATCTGGAGAAAGGCTTCCCATCAGAATTGCGACAGCACATGAACACAACATGCATGACTCGTTGGTAAGTTTCGAAGGTCTCGTGATTGGAGTTTCTGGCCCGGGGTCATGTTGTGAGCTGATGTGATCAAACGCTGTGTCCGCATTTTTTTCAAGCCTGCCCTGTATTCCAACCCCAAACCGAAGTACACTTTGACCCTTTAATCGGGGACGCCTTCAAACTCTACTACCGTCCATCTTCACCTTGATGAACATCCACTGGCCAAGCCGTTCTCACAACAGGAGAACCCACTGAATCAGCTCAATTGGACCACACATAACACCATTCTGGGATGACTTAGAGGGCCCTACAGCCCTCCCACAGCCCGCAGCCCCAGGCCTTGGCTCGGCTCCGAGCTGCTTGCTGCATCTCCTGGTAGGAGCTAAAGGCGTGTGGCCGACTGGAAACCTCCGACGAAAATCCGCTGGGGAGCAGGGGGTTTTGACCATCTGCCGGGGCATGTGAGGCGCGCGCCCACTACTTCCTAGCCGAATGACATTCTATCAAACCCTTGTTGCTTGTTGTTCTATATTTTCCACCGCTTCATCTGGACCCTGCGAACCTACGAGGTGCTGTGCAGGACGGATGCATGTGGAAACACTCAAGTTCTCAGAGTCGATGTTGTGGATCTGATTTTTGCGCTGAGTAGCATTCAGGAAAGGGAAATGGGCAATCATGCATCAAGTAGTCAGAAACAGTGAAATGTTGAAAGCTGCAGTGAGTGGCCATATGTATGTGTGTCATACATATCCTCAGCCAGGAATCGAAAGGAATGGGCAGATCTAGGGGGTGAAATCAATCCACCTCATGTTGCGTCGCATGACAGAACCAAAAACTCCACGTGGATATCCCTAGAAAGACGAGGCCCTCGACTGTTGAAACCACTATTGGCCTTGGCCTTACCTATATCATAGCATTCAATACTGTCATTCTGCTGCGCTTTCCCTCCCAATGAAAGCACTTAAACTGGGTGTGTTTGGTTTGGCTACAGGCAGCCGATAGGACCTGTTCTTGGGGCAATCCCATGGTGTTGACATGGTCATGACAAGCAGTCCTGTTGTGCCTGGGTGGACGCTTCCAACGTCCACAGAGGGTCCCAATGCCTCAAAGCAATCGGTGAAAGCAAAACATGCAGCGGAAGTGGTTGCTTCACAGCAACATCTTCCAAAACATCACTTTAAGGCTTTCTGGGAATTCAACATGGCTATGCTTTGCTTTTGGTTTTTGTCTTCGTGTTAATGTTTTGGTTTGCGATTCCTTGGTGGTGGCCGTTGGCGCGCCCTCCCATTGGGAGTTGCATCTGGAGAGGTTTGCCGTTGAGATGAAGATGAAGTTGAAGCTGATGATGATGATGATGATGATGGCGATGATGATTATGATGACGATGCTGCTGCTGGTGATGGTGATGATATGCGAGGAAACAGCAAGCAAACACAGTCAAAAGTACGGAAAAGCAACAAAAAACAGCTTAAGCAAGGAGAAGCTAGTAAAGCAGGGAACAGCTAGCAACAAGCATATCCGAAAAGAAAATCAAAAACACTGTCTCCATTCAAAATTCATGCAAACTGGAAAAGGTCCCTGGCACCTTTCTCTCTCACATCGCACCCAAGAACACCCATCACCAACCAATTCAAGTCTTTCCAAACAACAAATCCAAGCCTCACTGCCTGCTCCTGACATGTCCCAGCTGAACTCATCCAAGGGGCATCTGATTGTTGGAGTGGGCGACTGTCCGCTTCTGAGCTCTGGGTCTTGCGGTCGACTTCGCTGCCTGCCTTGGACGCACCACCTGGAGGGCAAGACGAATCGCACGGCACCAGCTGAAGAAGACGCTCCACGGAAACGACGCCAGCCTGGAGTTCCACATACCTGTAGCCAACATTGCATGTATCGAGCAGCAAAGAACCATGTACACTTTGCTGCTGGTGCGCCCAAGAAATCAGGTGAATAGAGCATGATTTCATATGAAGATGGGATGAATCCTGCTACATCTTCAAAGTTTCAAGTTCCCCTGGCGTCCCATTTAAGCCATCTCTTGGGTGATTCGATGAGGCCATCGCTCCCACCGGGCCTTCCCGCTGCCATGAACTGCTGGCAGCATCTCCTGGGATGCTGACCCGACCATGAGAAAAGTATGGTTCCGTAGGTTCTTTATATGATTTTACCCATATGTTTTGCCATCAGGCACTCTACCTTATCAGATGCGAAACATGTCTCGCGATGGCCTGGTCTTGGGACAGTTTTCATTATGCATCCTACTTGGTGTCTGAAGCACATGTCCCGTTTTCGAGGAGCAGGCATACTGTAGGTGAAGGACCTGGCCAAAGAAATTCAAGTGTGCAATCCATACCACACACTGCTGTCGGCTGGAACCCCCCCCCCCTGAAGGCCTTAAGGCTCAGAATGTCAAGACATTTTTTTCAGATTTCATAAGCCTTATACTTATACATCTTTCCATTGCAGCTCATGTTTTGACAACCAACACCACATTCGGCAAGGAAGCTGCTCCCAGGTGCTCCTTCGGTGGCATGCTGCGGCAGCTGCCGATCCAAGAGTCGGGGCAAATCCTGGAGGCAATCCGACCATCATGAATCTGGGGGTCAACCCACAGCTGGAGGCTGTGGTTTCAGTCGAATCTTCTCAAGACCTACATTCAGATCGGATTCAACCCTCCTCACTCTGATACCCTTGATCTCATAGCCGCCGATGCTTAAGTGCTTGTTTATCAGTGTGGGAATGGTACAATGCAAACTTCAACGCTCTTTGCACAGCTCCTGGGCCTCTTGCTCTGGCTGCGATGCTTGTGATGCCTTGCCGCAAGCGCAGCCCATGGCTGCCACTGCCGCCACGGCTTGAAGTGAAACGCTCTCCGCACTGTTGGCGGCGTGAAAGACTCTCCGCACTGTTGGCGTAGTTGCAAAATCAAAAACTTGAGCAAGGCGGCCAACAAAAGCGCATGTCGAGACTGTACATGTTCACATTCAAGTCTTTATTAATGTCCTTACCACTTCCCTACTATCTGATATCTCCTCTCTCTCTCTCTCTCCCTCCCTCTCGCTCTTGGCCGGCAACATCGAAGTGCTGTACTCACCTGCGCGCAGCGCTGGACACAGCGCCTCTGGCAGGGAGGAGACCGCGAGCTCACCCGTGACCGACGTCCGCAGGCGTCAGGAAAGCCGGTGCTTCTGTCATGGGCGATGGGTGGAGCCTCAGATGCCGGGCAGAAGCATGGTAGAGAGGAAAGTCGTAAATGGAATACAGTGGACTTTAGGGGTGGTAGGACTGGTATAATCTTGACTCCAAAAAAAAAGGAAGTGCAAACCCAGGGTATGGAAAAAAAGACCTTCCGAGTCGTTCCCCATTCTTTCTCGTGGCTTCTCTTGAGAAGCTCTCTCTCCCAAGCTTCGGCCGGAACTTCGGCCGAGATTTTTAGGCATGAGTTGGTGGTTCGAGTTGGTTCGATTCCTGCAGAGAACGACTCTAAGACTTGACGGGTGGACGCTCGGGAAATCTCTGGTCGACTCTCTTTGTTTCAAGGTTTCTTTCAGGCGTAGGGTAAAGGTCGGTAGAAATTCATGTTTCAACAGAGACTGTCGAGTGGCAAGGTGTAGTGGGCTTCTTCTTCCATGGCTTTGAATGGAAGACTGTCAAGTAACAAACGACATACAGTTGACTTTCAGCTATATAAATCTAGATCAAATAGCAGACAGTCAACCACATGGATGGCAAAGGACGCTTAGAGTGAATAGTTCAACGGCATCCTTAAGCATTGCACCGATTTCGGTTTGTTACCTTCATCCTAGCCTGAGGACATCACTTTCACATCACCCAGAGATTCGCAGGGGCCGGATCACTCAGTGGACGACAAAAAAGCATCAAGGGCATGTCACATCTTGACTGCATGGGCCGCATGCGCCGGGGACCGACACCGAATAAGGCCAGGAAGCCATTACGCTTTGGTCTAAGCTTTGGAGCCCGTCTTTGCACATTCCGATCGTTCCGATGTGCACTCCCTCTAAAGGTGCCCACGAAAGTCTGGAGGAGTAACAGTGAGTAACCTTGGCAGGGATGAAGGCTCTAGCAATCTGGCGTGCAGTCTAGGGGATGTGCTGGGTGTATCAGCTGGCAACACAATCAACGAACCAAGCAAGACTGCGATGAAATTCCTTCTCGCCAGCTTCCAGATCATCCTCAAGTGTGCGTGATCATCCCGTGTGCTGAGCTTCAAGGCCGTGTGTTGCACTGCTCACTCTATGGCAGTCCTTGTTCCGACACGTTCATCGTTAGAGGCAGAGAAATGCTGACCAATGAACATGTCGTGGGTGTTTCGCGTTTTCAATGCTTTTCAGATCTGCAAAACATGGAATACTGAAGGCATTTGTCCTCAAAGGGCCCTTGAGTTCGTGCGCTCCTGTGCTCTTGGTCCTCACAGGGGCCCCCTAACTGGAAGACAGTGAAAGCCCTATCGATATGATTCCATTGGGTACACTCTAAACCCTTAACCCCTAATTAAGCCCTGAACCCTAAGGCCCTAAACCCTAGGGTTCCTCGTGTCTCCCCAGTTTCCTCTTCTATGGCTTATCTATTTGTGCCTTCTGTCCCCTCTTTCGAGGAGATCTTGTGTGGCACTTGAAGCAGTTCGTGATGTTCGGACTGCTTTTGGTGTGCTATTTGCAGCATTCTGTGATCTTAGGGTAGCCTTTGTGGAGATGGACAGCGTTTCCTGATGTTCGAACCGCTTTTCGTGTGCTATTTGCAGCATTCTGCGACCTTAGGGCCTTGGAGGGGGTTGGAGGGAGGTGGAGCCCCACCTTTGACATGCAGAAACCGTCGAGGGATGCGCGCCCGCGCGGCTGAGGCTGCGACGAGGACCCACCAAGGACCAGCGCTCGAAGGCGGCGAAGGCAGCGAGACCGCGTGGCCTCGAGATTCGTCGAAGATAAGAGCTGGGACGAGTCTAGTGGACTCTAAACCATGATCTCCAAAAAGAGACAGCGGAGTAATATGGGGAAGACCGCTTGGACTTTAAGCAGAATCTGTTGAAGGCTGTTGAGGGCTCTGAACTTGAGGGGCAAATTCAAGCTCGAGCAAGATGGAAGACAGCACGTGACACATGCTGTTCAATGCACAGTGCTGAACCCTGCACCCTGCTGTCTTCAAAGGCCTAGAGCAACTAGGACTACCATACCCTAAACCCCAAACCCCTAAACCCTTAACCCTTAAACCCTTAAACTCTTAAACCCTAAACCCTAAACCCCTAAACCCCTTAAGCCGTAAACCCTAAACCCTGGGGTCTGCGGTGTCGGGAAGGAAGGCGGCCCCTTTCGGTGCATCGCCGCAAACCGCTCGCATCCTGCCTTTTCCGTCAGAGCGCTTCGGTTCTGTTGTTGCATTGCTTGGGTGTCTTTTCATTTCTTCCACATTTCTCAATATCTTTGCCAAAGCTGAGTCCATGCTCAATCCATTAGGATTGGCAAGGGGAGGCAAAAACAGCGGCTTTCGTAATCAATCCCACTGCCAGACATGGTTGATCCCGACTGACGAATGAGAGCTTGCCCAAGTGGTGCTTGCCTGACTAGTCACTGACACTTTATTGGTTTATTACTACAATCTACGAGTCAATCAATTAGCACACTCACGGGCTTCCCTTCTCATCCTGCTGTTCAGCCGAAGCATCACAATTGTGCGTTTGCCGCTGGAAGGTGACCGTGTGTCAACGCCTTCGCTCTCGGGCGCGCGCGCGCGCGCGCGCGCTGCAGTATCGGGTAGCAGTATCTCGGAGACATGGTCATTGGAGTCTTCGACTTTCAGGGAAACTTCGACCTCATGGGCTTCAAAGAAATGGATTGTTGAAGGAGATGAGAAGGATGATGTTGGATGGCTGGGTTCAACCCTCGGAGTGCGAGAGAATGTCAAAATGATGTTGGATGGTTTCAGTATTTCGATGGGGAGCTCGCCCTCGTCGCCCTGCTGCTGACGGCTCTGCTACGGCTCTCGCAGCACTACTTCTCCCAGAAGGGCAAATGCTTCGGATCCATGCCGAGGTCTTTCAGCACGCCCGCTGAGATCTTCGGCATGGGCATGGGCTTCTTGCTGCGCACGGACTTCGTCCGTGCACAAGCCAGGCCTCCTGTCCCTTCTTTGGCCCACTTCTCAACCAGTGAAGGGACACTGAGACGCCCATGATCGGTGGGCACCAGGATGAAGGGTCCTCGCATCCTCTCCACGTCAAGGAGCTTCTGCTCCCACTGCCCCGTGATGTCTCCAGGGCCAAAAGGCTCTCGGGTGTGATGCCTCAACTCCGCCCAAGCCGTCCAGGTGATCTCCAACAAGCCGGGTTCCACCGGTGTGACGCTTCCCTCGGCAATCTGCCACTGCCAGCTGCCATCATAGCTACCACTATGCTCCATGTAATCACTGGAATGATGGTACTTGGCTAGAATCCGGCCATCAGGCAACAAGAGCACCATGTGCTCAGTCTCTTTGCCTCCAAAGCCACCACCACTGAAGGATTCGCTGTCTGACTTGCCAATCAACAAGCAACGCCCACAGCCGAGCCCCGCAGGGGCCTCTTGCACGGCACCAAAGTCTTCCAGCATCTTCACCTGCACTTCATTGAGCCCAGACAGGACACCCATGTCCACCCGCAGCAAGCTCAACTTCACATCTTTTTGGCCTTCCTCAAGTTTTACATCCCCTTGAACTACTTCATCTGCCAGCATCAACTTATCAAAGCAACTCGCATTCAACTTGTGCAAGATGTCCTTGGCGTTCACAGTGGGCGTCTCCTCGTCCAGGAGTGTATCCCCCGTGAGACACATCGTCACGATAAGCCGGACCATAGCGCAGCACGGAATTTGCTAAATTCTCGACGGGTTTTTGTCAGGGGTCTTGCGCACCCCACAGGAAGAGCTTAAAGATGCTTTTCTGGGCAACCGTTGGACTTCCGGGGAAGGTTTTTATGCTGCGTGCTTTCTGACGGAAAAATATGAAAGCCGTCGTAAGTTCACGACTCCAAAGTTGAACCTGCTGAAACCTTAAACCCTAAACCCTAAACCGTTAGACCTATCAGCCTGCAGACTCAAAGCTTCGACTTGCTCCGATGCGGCTGAGATGCCCTTGAGCTTCCTGGCTCAAGCACTTCAGTCAAGCGAGATGGCAAGAGAATCCTGTCTGACGAGTCGCACAGGAGTTTTGAGGCCTTGGGAATCTGCAGAATGCCTTGGTCTTATTGCTTAGGCTTGGGTTTGGGGTTTAGGGTTGAGGGTGGCCTTGGCCCATTGGCCTCGAGGTTTTTCCCCCTTGGGGCAACACAGCGCCGCGCACCTCGCGGCCCAGGGCAGCGCTCGCCGAGGCCACTGGCCGAGGCCTTTCGAGGGAGGCCAGCCGGAGTCTCCAATGAACGTTGAGAAATCACCCAAGTTGGGGGCATTCCGGAATTCCTGTATTTCAGGGGCCATGAAAAAAGAGCATGAGAAACGGCTTGCACTTCACTTGTGAAAACCTGAGGCTTTCGGACACTGAGGCAACCGCAAAACACTCAATTGAGCACCAGTCAAACGTGTGGTGTGCCACTTTTGCCCACTTGTGCCCACCAAAGTACTCTACGGCTGTGCTTTCGGGTTGAAGTAGCTGTCTGCCGGATGGGATGGGCATGCCGCGTACGACAATGTCAGGAAGGGAGTGGAGATCGGCTGATCTATGTACGACAGCCGGCCTCGTTGAAAGGCGCTATTTACCACCACCAGCACGGCCCATACTTCCATCCCTGGTCAGAACCTATGAAAGCTGAAAACGAGGGACCCAAGCTAGCAGGAGCTCGGGGGTGGCCGGAGAGACTTACGGGAAAAGATTTGAGGTATCCATCGTTCTCACTCTTTGTAGCTCTTACCCTAAGTATCCCCTAGAGCCTACTATCTTCCATTTGCCACTGTACTACCACTCTCAGTATCCCCTTTCGGTCTCCCGATCCGTCAGTCCTGGATGCTGTCTCGGAGAGGCAATGGAAGATCTGGAAATTTCCTACAATACCAGAGTAGAATATCTTCCATTGACTACTTTACGTTTCCTTAAAGTCAAAGATGGAAAGAAGATAGAGAGTAACCAAAGTAGTCTTCAAACAGAGACAGCAGACTCGAAGATAGTGGACTCTAAATGAGAAGACGGTGGACTAGTCGGAAGACTGTATAAGACAGTATAAGACAGCAGAGTGGCAACTTCTAGCCCATTTCGGCCATTTCCCCGAAAACACAGCGGACAGCGTCGTGCTCTCTGAGTCACAGCTGGGCCCCTCACAGGTGCAGCACGGCGAAAGGCGAGAGCTTCGCTTCGAGCTTCTTGGCTTGAGCCTTCGCCTTCTCCATTTAGGGGTTTAGGGGTTTGGGGTTTTAGGGGTTTAGGGATTTAGGGGTTTAGGGTTTAGGGGTTTAGGGTTCTCCGAACGCGCCACAGCCTACCGAGCACATCGCATCTTCCACCGTCTTTCAGGCAAGATACACAGAGACACAGATCTTCATTTTACAGGATAACACGCACACCGGTCTCTCCGACTGTGTGCTTGAACGTCAAAAAAGACATGTCACTTCAGTTGATGCCAACACGTCAAACTGCAAGAATAACACCTATGAGGGACCTCTGAAACTCATGACCTCATCATACGCTCCCCCAAGAAGTCTCCCCGTGTAAAGACCCGTGGCGAAAGTCAACCAAGACAGTAGATGTGAACATTGTGAAGCTGGGAAAGACTATGACGACTATGAATAATGATATACAAGTGATACATAACAATGCCTAAACCCTAAGGCCCTAAAGGAACCTCCGAACAGTTTCAGCAGCGTCTCCGGCCAGCTACAAGCGCAAGCCATTGCACCCCACAGGCGCCACATGTGGAGGGTTTCCGAAAACTGGCGGCGGATGAGACAGATTCGGTGCTTCTGGGTGCCCTGAGGGGGAAAATCCTTTGGCCGCTCAAATTGTGGTCCAAATCTGTCTCAGCTTGCAGCGCTGTCTCTGTTGAGAACCCACTACCCATGAAAGTCCAATGTCGGCAAAAATGCGAATGTCTTGTTTTAAGGTTGACTTGGTTTACCACTTTACCGTTACAGTAGATGACCCCTTACTGCATGACTGTCTTGCATTTAGAGTCGTCTACTCTCTTCCTTTTGAACTTTACAGTCTTCCTTTTCAAGTCCTCTACTCCGGGTCGACTGTCTTCCACGTCTTTCTTGTTGTGCCCGTTTAGGTTTTCGAAAGTGTCTCAAGGTCGGTCCGCAAAGGGCTCCTCACATGTTCCGAGAAGTGTGAAAGACACAAATACACACAAATGCAGCAGGAAACAAAGTCTGCTGTAAATGGAAGACAGTGGACTTTACCGGATAGTAGACTTGAAAGGAAGACAGCCTACCGTGAATTGTAGCGAATTCGCAGGGGCTCGTCGGGCTTTGTCCGGGGAGGCCCGTAACCAAAACAAAGTAGACTTTGAACAAAATTTGACTGTGATCTGGTAGCTTGTGAGTTGCTACCAGAGGTGCACCCAAAGTCGCCAAAAGGGTCAAAAATGCTCGTGCCATGGATAGCACAAACGCGTGCTCCGTTCAATGGATGTTTGCGAACGGTTGTTTGCCCTGGGTTCAGGCTTAGATGGCAACAGAGCGTATATACCTGCATGATGATGTCATTGTGTGGCCACGCATGTCACAGCTACTCTCAACGGCGACCCGTCAAAGAAAGACACCAGAGACTGAACCGAATGAACTCCATCACATCTCGGCCTTCCGCCACAGACTCTCTTGCAGCTCCTGAGTGCGGAATAGTCAGGAATCATGTGGAACAGGGCTCAGAATACGTCCAGAAGCGGACGATAGCTGACGCCCCACGCGCAAAGGGCGACGTAGATACGAAGTATCCATCCTCGCCGCCCTGGCATTGGCGCCTACGAGTGAAAAGGTCGAAGACCGGATACAAACTGCGTCACGGACAGCAGGTATCCAGGCAGAACCTCCAGCTTTTGGCAGAGCTTCACTCGATAGAGCCCCGCCTTTCGCAGCAGGCTATACTACATGGGCAAGACAGGAAAGCCATGGAAGCGAACCGATGACGACGGCTACAACGACTACTCCTGGCAGTATTGGTCAGGGTCTTGGCCGCAGCCACCTGCCCATTGGGGGTGGGAGCCGACGCAGCGAGCGTCGCTCTTCCCAGCATACGATCAAGTCAAGGGAGGTGGCAAGGGTTCGAAATCCAAGAGCAAGGATGCTACGAATCACGAGGCAGAGGACCCAGAATCATACCTGGTGAACACCCTTCAGGACAACATCAACAAGGCCAGGAGAGCAGAACAGAAGGTGCGAGCACTGATAGCGACTCGCAACAAGAAAGGCGAGATGTGGCGCCAATACGTGGACTCGATGAAGGAGTCGTATCTGCAGGAGTTTCAGAGACACCAGAGGGATGTCTCCAAGATCGACACGGACTTGGAGACAGCACTGGCCGCGCAGGAGGAAGTAAGGCGGATTCTCCGCAGTAGCATCAACATCGAGAAGGACCCTAGGCAGAGTGCAGCAGGGAGTTTACCGAGCCCTGCCGACACGCGGGGAACTGGAATCGGTATCGGGTGCAGAATACAGTGTTCGGTCAGATCAAGAATCGCAGCTTTTGGTGCCCTGCGGATAATGGACTGGAGATTTCTGCCATTGACAGTTCGATATCAGCCCCTGTCTGCAAGCAGCACCCGCAGATGCGAGAAGATGCAGGCGACCTTACCAGCATGACCTTGGACATGTACAATCCGAGTGAGTGTGACAACTGTACAGCTCTTTTTCCATCTAGGTCTGTAGAGGTCGGCCAAAGTCTTAGTATTCCTTTCCAATGTACAAAACCAAAAGTAGGCTGTCTCGCTGGAGTTGCCATGTGCCCATACGATAGGGTCGTGCCATTTCACGGCGGTCACATGTGGGGACAGTTCCTTTGGCATTAGGATGAATGAGGTAGCCGCTAAGCAAGAGCAGCAGCCTCAGGTTTGTGGCTTCGCGGTCAGGATCCCGGTTGGGATACCTCAAGTTTGTGGCTTTGGCAGTCAAGATCCCGGGTGGAATACCTGAAGTTTGTGGCTTCGTGGTCAAGATCCCGGTTGGGATACCTCAAGTTTGTGGTTTCGCAGTCAAGATCCCGGTTGGGATACCTCAAGTTTCATACCTCAAGTTTTGTGGCTTCTCGATCAACATCGCGGTCAGGATACATCAGGTTTGGTGGCTTGGTGGTCAGGATCCCGGTCGGTGTCAGGATCCCGGTCGGGGTACTCAAGTTTTGTAGCTTCGTGGTCAAGATTCAAATTACTTGAGGTATCCCAAGCGGGATCTTGAACGCGAAGCCACAAAGTTGAGGTATCCCAACCGCCGCTATGAAACAGAATCCAAGTCCGATCTGCAATACCTGACTTGCGGCGAAATGCAGCCAATCGATCCTGCTGTTCTGTTTGATCTACCAATCTACCAAGTCATCTAGCTCAATCTCAGGTTCAAATACAGACTGGTTTTCCAACAATGGTGCGTCACTGGAAACAGGAGCACTAAATGGAGGATGTTCGGGAATAAAAGCTTGCTTGCAATTCCTGGGCTCGATGTGCGCGCAATGCCTGAGGCTCTCGAGTTACCCGAGGAGCAGGCAATGAGACTTTCATTAGCAATCTGATCAGAGTGGAACAATCCCGGAGGGCTTGCGGCTTGCAATGACTGCTGCTGCAGTCTGCTGCGGTGCCAGCAACGACCTCTTCGACCTCTCGAGGGATGAGCAGCCCCCAGCAGCAGAGCCAAGACCCCGTGGTCGAGGCACTGCGCGGGGAAGTGGCGACCCTTATAGGGCCTAAGGGGTCTTGTGGAAGCGCAGTCGTAGCAGCTGCAAGCTGCGATTGGGGAGCACAACCAAGCTGCAGCAAATGGCGCGCCACCGGCGCCAGCCCCCTCCCGCATGAGGCTGCCGACGGCCCTAAAGAGCAGAGATGACTGATGACTGGGAAAGGTTTGCCTTTCAGGCACAGTCGTATATACTTGGCGGTGGTTGAGACCAGGTACCCAGCAGAGCTGGAGGTGGCCAGAAAGCACAAGGCACCTCTTCTGCAAAGCATGATCGAGGAAGCGCGGACAATGGGGTCCGCCTCTTCGGCACGCTGTGCAGCTGGGGACCCACAAGACTCCGCAGCGGCTGCAAAGCTAGCGCAAGGAGTGAAACCACAGGATCCTGGTTCGGATACCTCAAGTTTGTGGCGTTGCAGTAAACAACCTCAAGTTTTGGACTTCACAGTCAAGATCCCGGTTGGGATACCTCAAGTTTGTGGGTTCACGGTCCAAATCCCGGTTGGGATGCCAACTTGAGGTATCCCAACCGGGATCTTGACCGCGTTGCCACTCGAGGTATCCCAACCGGGATCTTGACTACAGGAAGCAACAAAACTTGGGTATCCGAATCGGGATTTTGACCACGAAACTTGCGGTATCCCAACCGGAATCTTCACCACGAAACTTGTGGTATCCCAACCAGGATCTCGACTGCGAAGCCACAGACTTGGGGTATCCCTAGCCGGGATCCTGACTGCGAAGCCTGAGCTACTCCAACCGCGATCTTGACCGCGAAGCCACAAACTTGGAGTATCCGACCTGAATCCCACCTGCTCTGACCTGCGTCCTATCCAGCTGAGTCGCACCGGGTCCCCTTCGGGTCCCATTTCTGGGTCACACCCCGTTTGGGTTCCAAAAGCTTTTTAGCAGCGAGGTGGGCCATGATTGACCACGGCCCTGTCTTTAGCGTTGCAGTCCAGATCATTTTCCAACGAGGTTGGCAATTGTAGCATGGAAGTCTGCAAGAGCCAAACGAACGCAAGACGTGGAGTGCTAAAACTGTATGTTGCAAGGCGCGACTGTGGGAGCAACGGCTGGCAAGCCTCCGAAATGTAGACCGCGCGATTGGTCTCTCTTGTTTTCAACCGCGGTATGTTTTTTCGACCTCTCCAGCTTTTTTCACCCGCGACAAGGCCTAGAAAAAGAGCACGATCCTTTTTTTCAACCTCTATGCATTGTTTTGAGCAGCTTTTCCTCAGCTCCGAAACATCTTGTAGCTGTCCTCGGATCTTTTTCAAACCCCGAGAAATCTTCTAGACCTCGGAATCGGTTTTTTGACCTCTGGTAGAAAGACGCAAAGGGGCGAGAATAAGGCAAATAAAGAAAAATAAAGAGGAAACAAGGAAATGAAAAGACCAAGTAAGGAAAATAAACGCACGTAAGAAAAACAACAGGCAAATCAGGAAAAGTGAAGGCAACTAAAATCCAATTTTGACAAAAAACAAAGGCAAATGAGAAAGAAAAAGTGAGGGCCAAAGTAGAAAAACATATAAGGGGCAAAGAAGGAAACATAAGTTGCAAATATGGAAAAATAAGTGGACAAAATAAGAAAAAAAAACAAATAACAAAAAAAACTAGGAAATACGAGACAAATAAGCAGCAGCAAAAAGCCGAAGCAAAGAAGGGCAGTGCGTAAGGCTCGCTTGCTGCGGCCTCCCTGCAGGTGGAGGTCAGCTCTGAGTTCTTACTCTGGGAGCTGGTTCTTCTTGCGTCGCTGCTTGCCGGCTCCCTTTCCATCTGGCAACATCCAGTCTGGAGTAGGTCTTCCGCATTTTGCGATGGCACCAAGCGGAAGGGCCTGAAACCAGGCCACATGCGAACCTTTTCAGCCTACAGGCTGCGTTAAAACCCGAACGCGCCTTGAGACGCTTCGCTTAG
The DNA here is from genome assembly GCA_905231915.1 of Symbiodinium necroappetens. Lineage (NCBI taxonomy): Eukaryota > Dinophyceae > Suessiales > Symbiodiniaceae > Symbiodinium > Symbiodinium necroappetens. Next base: position 24,370 of record CAJNJA010051553.1, read on the forward strand.
GCTGGGTTTCAGGGAAGGCGAGGGTACAACGCTACTGGGTAGCAACCGACCAACCGACAGGTTCCTAGCAGCAAGTCCTACACCTAACAAGTGAAGTAAAAGCTGAAGCACGCACAGCACTTTCACACACACGGTTCTCTGCAACCAACTGTCAACACCACGCGCTTGTCACGCAGTGTAGGCCTTGAGCCAAAGTGAAACGGGCAGAGGCTTCAGCACACTCTCACAGGAGCTCCTACAAAGTCTTAACAGCTTCTCTGCACCTGGTGCTTCCTCGGATGCCTTCAGGCATCAAAACAAACAGAGAAAAAAGCAAGCTGAAAGCGTATGCTGTTCATGCTTCTCGAAACTTCAGGAAACACCTCCGAACGTGAAAATCGTGAGGGAAAGACTCTGGAAACTCGCACTTCTGCACTCTAGCACTCCAAGCTTGAAAGAAAAGACAGCGTGAGCGCAGCGACCGACAGACAGACAGCTTTTCCCTACTTCGGTTCCAAACTAAAGGAACTAGGGCTTAGCTCAGCTAAAGTTAACAAAGAAAACAGCAAAAGCTTCCCACTTCTTGGCGAGACTCGGAGGCATAATCTTCGAATGAAATTCAATTCCCCCTCATGTACCCGATGTCGAGAAAAGATGCCGGTCCACGCGGTGTGGATGGCATTGGGCTCGGTTCTCCCACGACACACGTAGCTGTTCCATGGCTCATGCAGTCGGCTGTACACTATACACTGTGTGGCACTACCAAGCACTCAGAGCCCTAAGAGCGGTGCGAGCAAAAGCTTCCGGGAAGTGCTGCGTACTCTTGAGGATATACGACTTACTGTGCTCATGCTTCCATGGCACTTTAATTTACTCATGCAGTGAATGAGACGCGGACTCGAGCACAACCTCCAAACCTTCCTGAACCCTTCGCCTTGCCCTCAAACAGCTTCTGAGCGCACCGCCTCGCTTCCAAACAGCTTCCGAGCGCACAACGCCTTGCCCTCAAACAGCTTCCGAGCCCTTCG
>CAJNJA010051564.1:0-24867 GCA_905231915.1 Symbiodinium necroappetens
TACAAAGTGCTGTCGTTTCGAGTTTGCTGTCTTGTTCGAAATTCACGCAACATCTTGATTGGTTTATTGCTGTTTGGGGTCTTCGCTGGTGTAATTTCCTCCTTCGGGTTGCTCGCCAGCTGCATGTTGCTGTGGGTTTTGGTTTGCGAGCGAAGAAGGCAGGAGAACACCAAAGGCCTCCATCGCTTCGAAGGTGTCTCTGGGAAGAGCTTTTCGCGGCCGACCCCAAACCCTAAGCACCCTGAGCACTATGAGCCCCCGAACTTTTTGGGACTCAAAGAGTCCAGCAGTTCCTCCCTTTTGGATTTGGGGTTTAATTAGGGTTTAGGGTTAGGGTTTTGGATTTAGGGTTTACTTAGGGTTTAGGGTTTAGGTAGTTGCATCGTCATTGGAGACGGCTTGGAATTCCTCGTCCCCTGTACCTGCCTGTCGCTGTGGTTAGCTTTGTCGAGTCCATGGTTCTGGAGCCTCTACTCGAAGGGGGCAATGGTACTGAGCCCAGCGACCGATGAGAATTCAGGTCCTGAAGGATCATTCAACACCACCTAAACCCCTTAACTCTACACCTTAAACCCTAAACTCCTAAACCCCTATACTGGTCAATGTGCTGGTTTTGGGGCTGGTGAATCTACTAGCTCCTTCGCCAATGTGCGTACGCAGTACTCGAATCCTCGCCTGGCTTGTCCTAGTCGTGAGTGCTGAAACCCCTAAACCACTAAACACTAAAGCTTCTGCAAACCCTGAGCCCTGCAGCATTCCCTACATGCTCTAACTCCAGCCTTCCTCTTCGCAGTGAAGCCGATGGATCCAAGGCTGGTCGCGTGCATTTGTGTGGTCCTGCTTCCAAGCCGCAGACACTGCCGAAGTTTATCTGGAGTTGGGCCCTGAACCCTAAACCGGTAAACGGCCTAGGACGCGAGATGTAGGTTTGAGGGGTTCAGCTTGAAGGATTTTTCGGTAGAAGATAGTAGCATCTCTAGTGCTCTTAGGATTTTGTTTTAAACTCCACCGGTTTATACAACTGGTCTTGTTATTATGGTTCGGATGACGGTTTTAAGGGATAGGGCACTGAGTTGCGGTCGTCGCTGACAAGCGTTCGATTAAAACCCTCCCGCATACAACGTAGTGCAGATTGCTTCTGCGCATGGGTATATATGTATGTGTGCGTGTGTATGTATGCAAAGGCATGCGCACACGGCACTGGGGATTGACGGTTGAGAGTTGCGGAGGGCTTGAGGGTATAAGCCTTATGCGAGAGATTGCGAGAGTGAGCCTGGAAGCACTGAACCTTGAAACCTCTGAGATTTGGTCTCTTCGCCGGGAAGCTGGCAGCCAAAGCCGTTGGGGCGGGCAGCGCGCCTGGTGGAAAAGATTGTACCAAGTTGAACTTTTCGGGGGATTAGGAGGCTTTGTGTATTTGTAAAAAAAATCTTTCTTTTGCAGAGCTGAGCTGTCATGGGCTTTGCGGTGACCTGTTCGGTTGCGTAGGGTTTGTTACAGGCTCCTGTAGGTGTGTCAGAGTTTCTGTGTGCTTCTGACGCTTCGGGGTAGTTGTAGGGCCTTCAGTCTTTTACTGACGTGAAACTCAAGGGGCGGTGTCTTCGACTACAAATCTCGGAGGGGAAGCCGACACCCTAAACCCCGAAACCCTAAACCCCTTGTTGCGACAGCCTATGATGATCGCCAGACACGGACAGCTGGCTCAGCAAAATGAAGTTCCAAGTTCGAGTGCGTCGCTGAGGGAATTTGGGTCGAGGTTGAGGTTTGGCTGCGGAGTTTCCTTCTGAGGTGTGGCGCGTCTGGGCTAGTCCTAGGTGAGGTTCTTCACAGTGTTATGATTGGTCTGCTCAGTCACGAAACTGCAAGTGAAAGCTGGGTCAGTCTTTCGTGGACAGGATACTCTTGTTGGGATAAGTTTATTGGCTCCGCCGTGGCCCTCCTTGCTAGCTGTGATGGGGTGGGGAAGATGATGACGGATTGCGCCAAGGCTCCGCTGTCTCTCTGGGGTGTGAATGATGAACCTCCCTTGACAGTTACGGTGAGAGCAACGAACCTAACTGCGGGCTTAACCCGACTGAACCACCCCTCCCTAACCTGCGCTCGGCCATGGATGACGTTTTCAGTGCAGCCCCCCGCGACTGCCTTGTCAACGGGGCTGAATGTCCATGACCTGTGGAGACTTCTACAACATTTGGATGACGAGGACAGTTCTGCTCTGGCTTGGCTGTTGCTGGTACATATTCGGAAGCTGCGGCTCACTCTGCCCGCCATGCACAGGGTGGCTTTGGTATCGGCATATTGGGAGCACCTGGATAGGCTCTGTCAGGCATGGGTGCTCACACAGCCGATGGAAGAGGACACTGAAATGGTGCGAGACGTCGCATCCCGTCTTACCCGCAAGATCACGATTCGTACGTGGTTTCTGTATGTTGATCACTGCCTAGGGGAGAATACCTCGTACCTGCGAGGAAGCAGGCTGCCACTTTGACGATGAGTGGGTATACAACATTGCACTTGGAGATCAAGGCATAGTTTTCTGCGAGAGATGGGTGCTCTCTGTGCTTTGGATGCTGTCGTTATGGGACTCTGGGATCATGCGGTGCGTGGGTATGTATATGAGAGAATTCACAGTGGAATTTGGAATTCATTGAAGCCATGGTTTGGTTGGGAATTGGCGCTGTGTCTGGGTGCTGAATTTATAGTGACTGCAAGATGGGCTCTCTGCATTGTGGAGCCTGGAATTTACTGCATGGGAAATATTTTGCTGCATGACAAGATTCTGGATGTGCATGCTTTGCTCCAGATGGGCGGGATGGAGAGTCTGTGACGTGAAAAGAAGTTGCACGTTGGCGATATTGGGCGTCTGGAGTCGACTGCATGGTGAGTCACTTTCTGTAGTGTGGGGTGACTCGCTTGCTGAATTGAGTGCATGGCATGATATATTCGCTGCATGGTACAATGTATTTGGCTGCGGGCTCTACTTGAGTGCTTTCGATGGCGCTGTTCGAGTGAGCAAGTGGGAAGATAGGTGCATGTATGAGGCAAGTGGAATCTCTGGCTCTGCATGATGGCGGTGACAGCACCAGCGTGGTTCGTGAAGTGTGTGTGAGGGCTTGCATGTGTTTTGAAACAGTCCTGGGAGAACATTCTCAGTTCGTCGTTTGTTCCTGCTGTGGGCATGTGCTGGCTTTCCCTGGCCTAATTGGGCTTAAGGAATCCTGCAGGCCTGTAGCGCTCTAGCGGAGACCGAACCGGAGCCTTGCCTGCTGCGTGCGAGTGTGAGTGTCGAAACCCCTTGTTGCGAACTAACCCTGCAATGCGGGCTCGTCCTTGCTAGGTAGGAGGCGAAAAAGACCCTAAACCCGCTAAACCCAAAACCCGAAAAAAAACCTAAGTCATCAGGCAACTACACTGGTCTGCTGATGACCGCAGTGGCCTTTCCCAACTCTTTCTCGGTGGAGCCGTCGTGACTTAACCGTCACAACACGTCACAACTACTTGACTACTTCTACCTGCTCTGTTTCTCCGGCTTTTCTTTGGCGAACTGCCCACTCAGTCTTTAGATCGCGAGTTCTTTGCCTTGGAGCTCTATATCTTTGCAACCTGAAGTTATATCTGGAGGTTAAAACACTGAAAAGGCCATTGGCTCGGTCAGAGTCTGCGGGTGTCGGATGGTGAGATACTGGCCCAATCAAGTTCGAGCGGAGATATCGACATCGCCTGCGAGCATTGTTGTTTTTTCTATCGTGTTCCAGGCCTTGCCGGAGTTTGGGCCCTTGAAGTGATGTTCCAAGCAGGGCTGCCCTCATATCTGATTCTGCAAACATGTGGGTGTATGTGTGTATATATATATATATGTATGTATGTATGTATGTATGTATGTATGTATGTGTGCCCTGAGTCTCAGGACCCTTGTTATAAGGACACAAACAGAGCCATTCAATGGAAAAGGACAAGCCCAAAGCACGAATGCGATAGACCCTACGGTCTAGCCTTATCACAGGTCTCCGTGAGGCGAGACCTGTCACCAGCCATTGAGTGCCCTTTGCGGGCCAGGTCCCCATGACCTTGCTACTCAGTATCGGCCCGCACTCGGCTCTCCTAGATGAGGCCACTTGGGGGGAGGTTCTCGGGGATTTAGGGAAGGCGATTGCGCAAGTCCTGATGCAAACACAAGAGCTTTGGGGGTTGGATGCCCATGGTTGGATGCAGATTTCCATTAAGGGTACCTGGGTTGAGGTACTCACGAAATCTCTTGCTTGGCGCAACATGGTATCGATGGTTCCTATGGCCTGGCGCATGTTACCTCTACGATGTGTTTTTACTGCTGGAGTTGGTTCCTCAGGAATGGGTTGATCATGTCTTTCACCTTTAGGCTTAGGCTGTAGCTGTAACCGTATCTTGAAGTCTCCGTAGTTCTTCTTTCGGTCTCTGGTCAAGTGCTAGACGACCGCGCGGCTGACAGACCTCTGAGTCCGCGGGAGAGAGAGAGAGAGAGTGCCCAAACAAGAGCTTGTGGGTCAGCACTCGGATCCTTTTGTCCATACGGGTTTTTGGGTTTAGGCTCTGGGTGATTCAGGGATCGAAATAGTTGGTGATTACTTCGTTATACCCTACTATTGTACTTATATGGAATACAGAACCCAAAACCTTGGCCTGGTACTTCGGACCCTTGTAGAGCTCTTTGCAGGAAAACTTCAAAGGCACCTTCTAATTTTTCAAGAAGATATGGCTACCAGCGCTGCGCGCCAAAAAGCGCTCGTCTAACGCTGAACCCCTATGGTGGCCCTATTCTGGTCGAGCCCTTATAGATCCCCTTTCAAGAAGCCCTTAGAGGGTACCTTCCCTACATTACTTGTATCCTGCCTTGACCCTAAACCCTAAACCCTAAACCGCCTAAACCCTAAACCCTAAACCCTAACAGGCGGAAGCAGAACGCTTTGCCGAGAGCCCTGCAGAGGTGGCACAGGCCCGGTACTAAAAGTCCTAGGGTTATAAGTTATAAGGCCTACAAAAAAAGGGAGGGAACAGTGCTACAAGTTTGGGGATTAGGGGTTTAGGGGCTTACGGGTTTAGAGTTTAGAGTTAAGTGTTACTTAAACGGATCTATACCGGCTACTGATAGGCGATAGGGATTCTATCTGTTTTACTATTACAGGGGTTAGGGATTGAAGAGTTCGGGGATGCTTAGGGTTTTGGGTTACTGTAGGGTTGCAGTTGTACTTGTTGTCCTAGAGCAGTTCTTGATGTGGCATAAGGATGGTAGACAGATAGTGCTCAGAAAGCACATGGAAGGACCTTGCGTGAACAGCCCTGCGCGTTCAGGGAGCCGAATACGTTGAATTTATCTTACTTGTTCCATCTTGTTCCAAAAAGCCCGTGCTCGATAATAATGATTTCAGCTACGACGGCATCTCCGCCAATTTCTGAACATCCAAACTTGGAGGCACTCGCGCCCCCAACTAAAAACTGCTGCTGCCACTGCTACTGCGACTGCCGAGCATGACATACAGTAGCAGAAGGAGGTCAGTATGTCTTGCTTCCTTGACTTTCACTCTGACTAAGTGACTATCTAGGACATTTTTCAGGTGGGTAGTTACCGTTGTAGGAGCCTTATAGAAGGTCAGCATGCCTTATAGAAGCCTTATAGAAGCTCTATATACCCTACACTACCCACCTGTAGTTTCCTTTAACTAAGGTACCCTGAAAAGAATCCCTTTCTTGTCCAAACTAGCACAGGAAGTCCACGACCGCGTCGTGCTGCTCTTCCTCTCGAGCTACCCGCTTTGGGTCGTTGCCCGTGCGCGGCTTAGCACGGGCTTTAGACGGTCATGCCAACGGATGGAAGCTTTCGGTCTCTTGCCTAAAGCCCCGAGTAAAGAGAAGAGAAGCTGCGGAAAATTTGGGACCCAAGTAGTTATAGAGACTTCCAGGAGTGGGATCCGTATGGCAAGCGCCAGGTGCCCTTAATTCTGTTCAACCACGAAGAACAGATTCTCAGCTCGCTGGAGTAGTTTCTCGATGGCACGGACGATCTAGGAGTGAGCCTCTTCACAGCTGCCTCTCCCAAGAAACGGCCCTAAAGGAACCTATAGGAGGCCATTTACATGTGCGTAGCGGGTTGCTGTTCCGCAAAAAACTGTAGCAGCCATACGGTACCCACAGCTCTACAGCCTTTCATTTTGGTAACTGGGCTCTTGTACGGAACCCCGGACACGCACAGGCGCCTGGCCGCTTCACATACCCTATAGAAACCCTAATTAGTCAACTAACCCGAATGTAGGAACCTGATTAAGACACCCTGACCCTCTAACCCCAATCCATTAGGGTTCGTATAAGGAACCCTAATAAAGACCCAGGGTTTCTTAATCAGGTTCCTACATTAAACCGAGCCGAGGTTGGGGCATCGGCTTTCCGATCCTTTCCGGCACCGGGCCTGGGCAGGGTTCAGGAGCCTAGGATGTAAGGCGGGAGCTTTGATTGTAGTGATACGAATCGTTTTTCCTCCAGAGCATTGCGCCCATATTTGGCGTTCGTGTGCGAACACCGTCAGGAAGCCAGGCTAGTGGCTTCGGGTTTCCTTCAAGGACTTCTACCATGGGAGGCAATGACCGCCATGTTAAAATGCCTAAAGAGCAGCGGCCAATATGTAATGGACACTTTTCGGACGAGGGGTGTTACTGTGACCCACATTTGTTCCCTCGCGTGCTGCAGTCTCAAAGCACTGAGTGATCTTCGAAGCCACCATTCAGAGCCAGCAGTGCTTCAACAGTGGTATTTTTTCAGTCCTCTTTGTAATCCACGCAAATTCACACACAAACAGAAAGATTGCCTAGGTGCGCTCTCCTGCGCCCAGTGGCGGGAGAAAGTCCTGAATCCTCCAGTGAAGGCCGCCCTTCACGGAGAGAAATATAACTCTGGTGTGTCAGGGATGACCCTCCGCTCTAAAAGTAGATGTTCGAGCTTAGATTGCAGAACAAAGCGTGGCGCTTCAACTGGGTCCATCTGGATACCCAGATTCAGGAATCGAAATCTGCAGCCTCCATACGACTCGAATACAAGTAGCTTCACACCTTCTGAGTCGGCAACCTAAACGAACGGCTCCAAAGGGGTGAGTGGGATGCCACTGGCGAAGGTTTTTTTTTCTCAAGCTGGCTCCTGCCATAGCCCTTAATAATACTGTTCAATCCTAAATACACGCCAATACCATTCCTCAGAGACCTTTATTTGTAGCCATAGTAGAATGCAGACTTCTGTCCGCACACACCCCAAAACTCTACTCTAGTTAGTAAGGCTTTGTTGCGGTATTAGTAGCTCTATATGGACAGCTTTGGAGCCCACATGTTGAAGCACGTCTTTTAGGAGCCTGAAACATTATGTTCTGCGATTCCTCGACATCGCGTCGTCTATTCCAGCATCACAGAGCTCCAGCATTTGCTTAGTTCACCGCCCACAAAATGGCGGGGAAATTGAAAAAGGGTACCTAACAGACCGTGGACTTTGCTGGTGAACTAATCCATGAACATTAACCCCATGCCCTAGCCGCAGTGGTACGTTGACGAGGCCAGTTTGATGGCTCTTCCTCTTGGTCTCGCCACCTTGCTGACATCAACTCCCTCAGAACCTTGCTAACCAGGTGGTCGGGAGTGCATGTGGGATTTCCAGCGCTTACTAACAGCTTACAAACGGGGTTCGTGTCAAGTACAAGAACTTGAGTCCACTTAAGTCAGGCAGTGGCACATATAAATGCACACCCTGCGAGCGAAAATAGTGTGCACTTAGAGGATTATAGGGCTTCTGTAATTTGATTGAGCTTGCAGTACCTGAAGGCTTACTCACTGTAGTCTAAACCCTAAACCCACTGTGGTCTTACTTCTACCCTACTTGCTCCCCTCGCCGAATTTTGATGCCCTGAGCCCTGACGGGCTCAATCCTCAGACAATGTGTGAGATACAGCAAAAGCTTTGCACGTGGATTCCTCTATCGGCGTCTATCGGCTAAACCCATAAAAGAGGCGATTGTTCTAAATACTGGTGGGGTCCAGGTAAGCCCTAAACAGTCTTAGCTAAACCGTAAACCCTATGTAGGAGGGAAAAAACCCCAAACCCTTACACTCCGAGGTCTACCACCTCCAAGACGCTGGCCCTGCTTGGGCTTGGGAAGCAGTGGCCGAGTCGCTGAAGCCAGCCGAAGCCTCGGAAAAACCGAGGTTTCCGCGTTTCGGGCTTAGCATCTATGCCCTGCTTTTACCTTCAGTGGCCTAGCTGTTTTTAGAATTTTAGAAAAATTGGAAATCAGAAAGAGGAAACCGTAAGAATAGGTTTGAATTGGGGGTTTAGGGTTTAGATTTAGGGTGGTTTGCCAATTTGAGACTGCATCCACGCGGTTTCTGTTGCGTTGGATTTCTTGCTTAGGGCTTACAGTAGGGCTTATGGGGTTTAGTGTTTAGGGCTTAGGGCTTAGGGCTTATAGGGTTTAGGGTAGGGTTCTGAGCTGCAGCTTGCACTGACTTCTTCTCGGGTAGTTTGAAGTCCCCGAAACCATGCAATGAAAAAGGAGCCTTGAGAATCGCTAGCGCAAGCTAGGGCAAGGACAGACCTAGGAGATAGCAGAAGCACTTGGAGGATCATGGGACTTAGTAAGCAAGGTTGCAAATAAGGCAACTATCTTTATATTCATGGTTACTTATAACCCCAAGTAAGGTACCTATACCCTGACTTACGAAGTCGCATGATCCTCCAAGTAGAAGTAGAAGCAAATGTGCTGCCGCCAAGCACATACGGCAGCTCGACGAACTGCAAAGCCTCTGTCGACTTGCGAGCTACCCATAGGCCCCTAAGTAGTTCCTTTTTGGGATTACCTTATAGGATCCTAAATATAAACCACAAAAAGGAACTACTTAGGGGCCTACTATGGCTAGAGTCATTCAGCATACCGCTGAAGTCCGCAAGCACTTGAACAGACTCCTATCAAAGAGGCATTTATGTTAAGACGTACTCGAACGTAGAGTCCGGAGGCCATCATACTGGTCAGAAAAGGTGCGCAATGAAGCTCGTCATGCACACGTAAGGCACTGTAAGGGGCTTCCGAGACTTTCAGTTGCATAGACGGTTGAGGTTATATGGTTGCATGTTGGTTTCTACCCATAGGCCCCTAAGTAGTTCCTTTTTGGGATTACCTCATAGGATCTTTAAATATAAACCACAAAAAGGAATTACTTTGGGGGCTCTGGGTATCTGGTCCAGAAAAAGCTTTCGCACTAAGGCCGTCAAAGCGCTGGACTACGCTGGACGATGCACTGTGCCATTGCTTCTAATGGGGCTGGGCGCCAAGGCCGGCAGAATGTCATTTGCTTCTTCCTATTGGGGGAGTGAAGGGAAGGCCAGGAAAATCGCCCTTGAGATGTCTCAAGGTTCAGGAACCCAGAGAACCCAATACCCCTTAATTAAGGAATCTACCTTAAATCATATTATTAAGGCCATAATTTAAGGTAGATTCCTTAATTAAGGGGTATTGGGTTCTCTGGGATGTCTGGGCTAAACCTCCACAGCACGCAGACGAAAAAGCCCGAGCCGGAGCCTGAGAGGCCACGCTGTAAGTCACCGTGGAGTCATGGGCATACCAATAGGCTCCTAAGTAGTTCCTCCTTGTAGTTTGTATGTAGGATCCTATAAGGTAATGCCAAAAAGGAACTACTAAGGAGCCTATGGGTAGGGACGAGCTAGAGTTGGGTGATCCAGTCAGCCCTAGCTCCTGCGGCTCAAAACTTCACCAGTTCGATTTGGTTTAGGGTTTGCAAGGCTCTCCCAAAACCCTAACTCCTCAAACTCTCAACACCAAACCTCGTGGTGTTCAGGCTTCAGAATGTGGCAGTAGGAGCGACTTACTAAGCGGACATCCGGCTCGGCCGTATCCCTGCGGTCTAAGCGCCCAGGCCCCAGACCAAAAGACCCTCATCGGTGGATTTTCTTTTCGAAGTTCGACCCCCGTGGATTTGGGTAATCTAGAATCTAGAAGCCGAAATAACTAATTACCTGCATATTCCTTGGGGTTCCGCATTATGGTTCTACTACAAAGGAGTCCAAAACCCTATTCCAATTATCGGTAGGTTCAGTTTGCGTTTATCGACTCGGTTTTTGTGCCCTAAACCCTATAAACCCCAACCCTAAACCCCAAACCCTAAACCCTAAACGGAAAAAACCCTAAACGGGATCTTGTCGCTGCAGATCGACGGCAGCTTCAACGAAGTTTGCAAAGCACCTCCTTCGACAGGTGGGTGCTGCACCATACTGCATAAACCTATATCCCTAACCCCCAAACCCGTAAACCCTATAAGCCCTATAAAACCCTATAAGACCCTAGAAACCTATAAATCCTATAAACCTTAAACCCCTTAAAAACTGACAGGGTTTCACAGTTCCGATCACTTCTTCGGACCAAGGGGCTAGGTTTTCCAGCACGCCTCATCGGGTCAGTGCTTGAGGATCTATAGGGTTTAGGATTTAGGGTTCAAGGTTTAGGGTTTAGGGGGGCCTGCAGGGTTCAGAGATCTAACCCGTGCTTCTGGGTGCATAGGGTCTGGAATTGAATAGACCTTGGTGGTTCCGTTTAGGGTGTAGGGCTCGGTACTACGATTCCTTGGGGCTCCTTTTGTGTAGTGTAGTTATAAGAGTAATATATGCCCCAAAAGCATATTCGAACATTGATTGAGTAAGCCTCTACGTTAGTTCGCGTTGGGCTTGGGGGTTTCGAGGCTGACGGCAGCCCGGTTCCAAAAAGATTTCTCCTGCTTGCAGGCACCCTCTGTGGGCATCGGGCTTTGTAATAACTTTTTTGATAGTCCATGTTAGTCCATATAAAACTCCACTGTGGTGTATAATGCAGGAACATGATTAAGAAACCCTGGGTCTTTACTAGGGCTCTTATTAATATAATCCTAGTAAAAGGGGGTCATAGGGCCAGAGTTTCTTAACCAGGTTCCTGCATTATCCCCAAAGCCCCGACACCACACTGATTCTTCGGTCCCCTGCATCAGTGAAGATCCCAGTAGAACTGTCGCCAGGATACCAGAAGCTCGAGACACCCACAGCACCACCGACAACCATCAAGCATCCCGGCAACGTCAGGGTTTGGGTGATGTACTGCACATGTTGATCAGCAACCAATACTGCCGCTGACCTGTTGTACTGCTAAATGTGACGCCTACGTATTCTCATGATTATAAATCCCCTAAACCCTAAACCGGCGTAAAAGGATGTGGTTCCCGGATCAAAAGGCTCCCTGAGTCGGAAAGTGATGCGTAGAGGTTCGTCTTTTGTTGGAGCTGTTGGGTAATACCTATGCCTGATGGGTTGAGTGTGCGCTCCTCTGGAGCGAGACTTGACGCAGCAGTGCGAAAGGCCCGCCAACACTTACAAAAAAGCCTTAAACCCTCGTCAGGTGGGCCCTCCTCTCCGGGGCTTCGAGTTTCAAGTTCCCAGTAACCAAATGCAATTGTGACTGGTAATGGTTCTTCTAAACAAAAATAAATTCTGGGAGCATTAAAGCGTGGCGTCATGATCGTGCTAAAGCATGCACTCGCAGCCATAGCAAGCACGAAAATGATAATGAGAGTGAGCAAGGGAAGCGGTAAGACTCAGAGTGAGGATTGGTGCTGCCCAAGAGCCGAGCGATGCAGAAGCAGGCTTACCTGCACTTCCTGGGATATTGCGAGGATTGCACGGCTCAGGGTGTAGTCGTCAGAGTGTAAGTTTAGAGGTTAAAGGGTTTGTGATGAGAACATCACACGGAGTTTCAATGTTCTAACTCTTCTGCTCTTTCAATCTATCCGTTCGTGCGAGAATGTAGACTAGTACCCGCAAGCACAGCCAATCGTTCCATTTGCAGCCCCCTCCCCTCAAATCAAACTGCCCTTGAAATACAGAGTCTGAGCAGTATGTAATAGAAAGCCCCTTGTGCCACTTGTGTCCTTGTATAGTACAATCATCAACACCCCAAAACCTTCCGAGGTTTACATCTTCCACTCCGAAACAGTTGAATGAACGTGCTTCAGCCCCAACACCCTAGAGCCTGTTGGGGGTTCCATGAAACGGTAGGTGTAGCTGAAGGTAGGGGTTCTCGTAATTTTGCAGCTGCGGCATTCTGCAGGGGACGGGGAGAGCGGCACAAAGAATGCTGCCCCTACGACCTCTCCAAGCAGCACCTGCTCCTCAGCTCGAAAGAGGTATTAGCGCACAAGGTTTTGTCCGAGGCTCGACCATTCCGCCTGCCAGTTGAGTTTATGCTTCTGTTTGGATTTGCCAATAGGGTTGCGGGGCAGGTTGAATGCATATTAGAGACGTTTGGATGCTGATCCTCCTGCAGAAACAGTGGGAAAGGGGTGCCTGCCTTGTCAGTTCTGACAAGGTCGAGTAAGGTAGCATGCAGGCTCAAGCCTAGGCGTTTTATATAGCTTGATAAACTTACGAAACCCATTGAGACCTCCTGGGTTCCTTTAATCGCAGACTGGTCTAAACTTGGCTTTAGGCTTAAGGGATTGGGCTTTAGGCCGTACCAAAGGCCCAGTGGAAAACAGGGAAGGACAGAACGCAAACCATTCCGCGCGTCAGCTTCTTCGTCGAGAAGGCAGTGATGCAAGCGTCGCTATGGTACTCTTGAGCCAACAGCGCAGCATTGCAGCTCACATGCAAAAAGCAAGCCGTCACAAGAAAGTGTTAAACTTAATCCACCTTGATCCGGCATGTGGAGCCGCGGGCTTGGCTGTTATAAGCTGTTACGCCTTTAACTTTACCATTCTGATGTGTTCGACCCGATATGCTGGAAACATCAATAACCGCGGTGGATCTCAGTACTTTCTAAGATCTCTCCAGCAGAGAAGCCCATGAAGCTCCACAATTCGAGTCAGGCCCGGCGCCTCTTCCGCGGTCGGCGTTGCTCGTGGTGATGATGCTACGTCCCGTGAGCAGCAGGCAGAAAGAGGCAACGGCATTTCTCTGAAGCAAAGTTAGTAGTTTCATCTGACGGCCAGAGCTCACGACTTGTGCAAAAGAACAGAAGGATCAAATTGCGAAGAACCATGGTCAGAAACTCGCTATCGACTAGGACAGAAGTTCACGTGAAGATAGTCCATACCATCCCTCGCTGATGACATCTGATGGCACAACAGGTGATATAGAAGCCTGAAGATATAGTTACCGATACTAAGTCCGTTTCGTTCCTTGTTGCACTTTCAATATAAGATGCCGCAAAGCTTTCTTCTCTTGAATAACTACCTGGTTACCAATACTACTTCCGTTGTGTTCCTTATTCTGCAGCTTCTTTTGAATAATTATGGCCCTGGCTTGGTCCCCACGTTCGATGCATGGGCACCCAAGGTCAATTTTTGGGGCCTTTGCTTGGCCTTGGAATGGCATCTCAGCTAGCTGAACCCGGTGTTCCAAGGGGTTTAGGAAACCCTGAACCACGAAGGCTTGAAGCCCTACATTTTTAGTGGGGAGCCACAGAGGGCCCCAGAATTTAGGGAACCCTCGAACCAGAATTTCCTGCATTTTAGTGAGCCCTGGCTTGTGCTTTGAAGTGCCGGGTGATATTTGGGATTTATTAGCTTCTCCTGCGTATACTGTGTGGGGTCTGCTACCGGAGGGGTCCAAAGGACCAGATAATTTTTAAGGCTGCCATGCGCTCCCGACTGTACATTGTAGAAAGCGGATTAACTCTGGCTGGAGCGTCGGCGCAGCTACCAGACCAGATAATTAGGTACTTGGGTTTAGGATAGTAGTTTGGTAGATTAGTACTGGGGAGACTCCCTCTCTCTCTCTCTCTCTCTATTTATATATATATATATTATATATATATATTCATATATAATTATATATATATATATAAGTATATATATATATACATGATATGTGTGTATATATATATATGTGTGTGTGTATACAATTATATATATATATATGTATATATAAGTATATGATGAACTATCAGGTACTGCTTGGACCCTTAAGGATTGGCATTTCAGCGTGTTCCCGTGTCTTCCAAGGCCTCTAAGGCTGGTGAGACGCACTGCACAGCCCCGAAATGCGGGATGCCGGTTTAGGGTTTATAGGGTTTAAAGCAGTCGTCAGAACTTAGTACTATGTAGTCAAGTGTAGTCTAGTCTAGACAGAGCAAACCCCTGTACTAAAAAGCCGCGCCTCTGAATTCTAAGCCCCAAGCCGTAAACCCTACATCCTACATCTTGTGTCCTAAGCCCTTAACGGCTTCGGACGTCAAGCTCGCATGGGATACATAGATGCACACATATGTATACTTGTGTACATGCCTATACATCTGCATGTACATGTTTAAATGCATACATGTACACACAAGTATACACATGTATATGCTTCATGGCTGGTGTATGTGTTTATGATATTCATGTGTCGAGTATGTGGTCATAGTTTACAATATTCACAGATGGGTTACACATCTTCTCGTTTACATGCATGTGACCTAAGCACACCGGTAGAGCGGCAAAACACTGCATCTGCAGAAAGTCCGAGGTATACGTTTTGAAGAAAGTGTTCGGTGTGGCGGACCGTCTCGTCCTCATGATCCCCGGCGAAGAAACGAATTCCGTTGAGTTGGCCCTCAACAGATCCACACTGTCTGGTAACTTGTAGTATCTTATAGTATATCATAGTATATTATAGTATATTATAGTATATTGGTGTTTCATACTAAAGAAAACATTGAATAAATAGGAAGGCAAGTAAATCCCAGACCCGAACGCAGGCGCATAGGTTTACTGCGCATGTTCAGCCGTTCCCACCTTCCTTGGAAGAAGCCGGCTTAGGGGTTGAGGGCTTAGGGGTTTTAGGAGGCCGGTCCTGGCAATACCACCACGCGCGCAGTAGGGTTTAGACTTTAGGGACCAACCAAACTCCGAGCTTTTGTCAAGGCCACTCTTGAGGCTCTGAAGGCAGTCGGCGTAAGTGAGTTCGGGGCTTGGTGTCAGGCAAACAGAGCACTTGCTCGAAACCCTCGCCTTAATGATCAGAATATGGTGTGCTGACCGACTGACTGACCGACAACACATGGGCCATGGGATAAAAAAGCCCTAAGCCTAAGCCCTAAACCCTAAACCGTAACCGAGCATCTCATCTGCCGAAGCGTGCTATGCCAGAAGTTCCCAAACCCCTACGAGCAGATTCCTGCAAGTTGACCTGTAGACTCTTGAACTTATTGCATTTGGCTTCCAGATAAGCCGGTTCTGTGTTCCTGGTGACGTTTTGGGAGACGTTTCATCACAAAACTTGAAACCGTGGGCCTGCGGGAGAGACAGAAACGCATAGAATCGGGTCAGGGCTGCTTTCAGGCTTTCAGGGCCCCTAACCTTGAGGACGAAATGACCCTTAAAAGTAGGGGCCCTATACCCTTATACTATGAATCCCTATATGGTATATGAACCCTAAACCCTTTTAGGGTTCATTTCGTCCCCAAGGAAACCCTAAACTCTAAGGTTCCTACAAGTTTCAAGATGCCAACCCCGACCAACCCTACTTTTTGCGAGCCTCGTGATGGGCGCCCGGACAAGCTTGTTCGCCAAGTTGTGAGGCCGACTAAACGCCCTGAGCTCTCCACAGTCGGAATTAGGGCACCCGACACTCCCTAAACTTTAACCCTAAACCCCCTAAACCCTGAACCCTAAACCCCAAACTCCCTAAACACGTTATTTCCGAATCCATCTTGTGCCCGAGGACGCTCCTCCTCCAAACCTGTGGTCCTCCAATGATCAACCTCGCTGTGATGGCCGGGGTTGCTCCGCCGCAGGAAGTTGGGTCTTTTGTACCTATACTCTTTGGGTTATAAACGGAATTCCGATTCCCATTTCGTTGTTGGGTCGTGCAAGTATCCCCTGTATTACCTGTAGCTCCAAACCCTACTAAACAGCAGACTAAGCAGCACTAGGCTTCACCGGAGGGTCTAAGATGCCGCACCCGTGGAAGGTTGAACATCCAAAGCTTTGTTCTAGATTCTAAACTGAATCACGGTTCCTTGAGAATGAACTGCCATCCACTGCCACTCTTGTGCACCCAAACCTTATAGTAGCCCGTAGAATACGTCCGTAGGTAGTTTTGTTTCATGCATTGGCTGAAATCATCTGGAGGCCGTGCAGACAAAACGGCGATGCAGCCAATGTCATCCATCATTCTTCAGACATGTGTTCGTTAACCGACAGCTATGGGACATGCACACAATCAATATCTGCATATATGTATGGTATCAGTGGTGTGTGTACATATACATAGTTACACATACATACATACATACATACATACATGCATACATACATACATACATATATATATATACATAGCATCAGTGCAACACATATACATATAGTCAGCATTAAATCTCCCAAGGTGCAGGAAAGATGGAAACCTTTCCATGATTCACAATGCTTGTCGTGGATGCCTTGGATTGAGGTCCTTTGGTTGTTCTCGTAATGGGCATTGCCTCGCGGCTTTGCGCGCCAATGTTCCCGTTGCACCTCGATTAGTCGATACATGTGTTTGCAGTTGTAAGCATCACATTCTGTATCCTCATGTAGCAATTCTCAAACCCATGGTCATGACCATGCCCTCTTATGTCAATGCTATAATATTTTGACAGCTTTTGCCACTAGCCACCGTGCGGACGTTGACTTGAAGGAAAGGCAGATGTAGGGATGTGTGTGTCTATATATATATACATACATATTATATATATATATATACTCTATACCCGTCTCCTGAAAATCCACCTTGCCACCATAGTTATAGCAAGGCCATTACATTCACATGCCACCATCACAACATGAAGCCCTCAGCTTCAAAACGAAAAACGAGAAGAATACATAGCAATCATATAGTAGTAGTAACAACAACAGTAACATGTCATAGTACCAAACCCTAAGCCCTAAACCCTGAACCCTAAGCCCTAAAAAGCCTAAACCCTAAACCCCTAAGAATAGCCGCAGTATGAATAAATCGTAGTAGCAGCCTCTGACCCGAGGTGTCGGGGAATGCTGAGAAGGCGCGCCTCCGAGCTCCGGGGCTTTGAAAGGCTTCATGGGTTCAGGGTTTGGGGGTTTTAGAGTTTAGGGTTTGGGGTTTAGAGTTTAGGATTTAGGGGTCCTACCATAGTTCAAAAGGTTAGCCTTTTGAACTAGGGTTCCTTCGGTGTATTTGGATTCAATCGCGCAAGTATCATTTCCCTCCTCCCAATTGATCGTGCAAATGTCCGGCCATAGGCCACTAGTCACTAGATACGGCATAACTAAACACGTTTTTGGCGACATGTGCGCTGGTGTTGACTTTAGTGACAATTGTCGTGAATACCGTAGTTGTGGTAGTTTCGAGCACTATGAGCAATGTTGATATTGCTAATCTCGTGCCTGGAAAATCAGACATATCAGACTACATGTCCGCCTTCAGGAAACGGCGCGGCTTTTGCTCGTCACTTACTCTGCCTCCGTGCCTAGATCAGCAAGTACTTGGGGTGGGGGAAGGCGAGGGTCGAGGGGTAGTCGCAAACCTCTCAGACCCCCAGGCCCAAAGTAGATGGAGGTTTAGCCCTTCGATAAGCCTGAAGGGGATGGACTGGCCATGATCGCTTCGGAGGGCCTTAAAATTAAAAACCTTGGGAGTTTAGGCTTCGCCGCCACATCGGCGAGACTCCTTTATCTCGTGCTAAATATCACGGGGGCTAAGAGTCGCAGACTGCATGAGAACAAGGTGTGCCATTCAGGCTCGCCTGTTACCAATACGTTGAGTAGTAGCGAAGTTCATTGAATACATTCAGAGCAGCACTGAAGTCCTGACAGATCTTCATGCAGAAAAGGTGAAACTGACCACATGCTTCCGTAACTAGGGCCTGAAACTCTTGTTTGGCGATGGAACACGGCAGTTTGAGTTGTTTAAGTGGCAGTGGTAATTTGGGATAGTTCTGACGCCCCTGAAAGACCATCAGGGAGGTCTGCTTTTTGACAAAATTAGCAATTTCAATTCTACTAGCTAGTCACAGGTGTGCTAAGCATTGCAACAATACAAAAGGTAGTCGTAATGTTAACAGTCGTATCCATCGTAGTACTCATCGTTGCCAGTCTTCAGTAATCGCAGTAGTAAGAGTAGTAGGTGATAAGAATGCAGCTCATCAGAAGAAGACTAATGATGGCAACAAAATGATGATGAAGCCAGTTTTCAGAGCCCCGCATGGCCCAGCCAGGTGTTGACGTGGGTGCTTTGGACGACTGTTTTCCTGGCCGTGCTGTAGTTTTATAGCTTTACTGCCGACCAGGGGCCCGGGCTGGGGCTTGAAGCTTAGGTTCAGGGCAACATGCCTAACACCCCTCGAACACCCTTAATGAATGTAGGAACCTGATTCCGAAACCCTGGGCTTTTATTAGGGTTCTTTACATGAGCCCTAATAAAGTATTGGGGCAATAGGGCCAGGGTTTCTTGATCAGGATCCTACGTTACCCGCCAAAGTCTGGGACTGCGGTCTCGTAGAGCGCTAGGAATCTTCGAATCTTGAGCCTGTAGGAAATGCCCCAGACTCTCGCAACAAGGGTACGACCCGGCTACGAGTTCATAAGACATAGACATAGAGCCGGTTTTAGGTTGACTCAGCCCTAAACCCTAAGCCCCTAAACCCCAAACCCTAAACCCTAAGCCCGTCTCAAGCCCCTAGGGCCTGGGGCCTGGTGGTGTTTGGGAGCTCAAAACCTCCAAAACCTCCCTAAATCGGCTCTAGGACTCTCAGTGTTCAGGTTTAGAGTTTAGGGTTCAAGGTGTTTAGGTTTAAGGTTTAGGGCTCAGGTGGTTTATAGGGTTTATTGGGTTTATAGGGTTTATTGGGCTTATAGGGTTTATCTGATTTATAGGGCTTATCGGGCTTATAAGGCTTATAGGGTTTATGGGTTTAAAAAGTTTAGGGTCAGGGTACAGGGCATTGAACACTGGCTTTTAACCATACCTTAACCTACCAAAACCTACTTTTTTGTAGGGTCCCTATTAATTCCATAGTAGGGTTTATAATAAGAACCCACAAAAAAGTAGGTTTTGGTAGGTTAAGGTAGGTTCTGTTCGTTGAAAGACCTGTGGAGGAACCCCGAGGGTCGACTTGGGCTCTTAACATGGGTTCAGCCCTATGGATTGGTTTTTGAGAGGGGTTTCCGTATAGGGGCCTACTATAAGGGGCATTTTCCTAGGTGGCTCTATTTGTGGGGGCCTTGAGAAGCAGATGGGGATGCGGGGGTTATCATATCAACTCTATGGATCTATGGATTCTGTTGTTGTTTGGACGGGGCTTGTAGGATAAACGACCCGCGCAAGCAGAGCCTGCCCTTGCCCCGAAGCCCTAACCTCTGAACCCACAATCTTCGTGTTCAAGGAAGCATGGTAGCATAAAAGGCTTAGGATTCCGTTTTGCGTGATTTGAGGTTTTATTGATCGGAAGTTTAGGTTGCGCATCAAGTGTGCAGAGGATGCTTTGCGCATGAGCTGAGAGCTTTTGTCGGGGACACTGCCGCGACGCAAGCACTTGCCGTCGGATGTCCCCTTTTTTTATATCTGCACCTAAGACTGTCTTAGCAGTTCAGCACTTTGCGGGAAAAGCACGCCTCTGGACTTGACAACGAATAGATTGACCCCTAATCTTCTGAAGCCCGCACTACGGAACTCCTACACTGTGAGCTGTAAGCTTGAATGCGCTCTTCGGCACAGAGTCTTTTAGGATCCCGCGGCCTCGCCCTTTTATCGCCTTCATGCGTAAACAGGCTGTCTAACAGTCGAACCTGCTTGGCGTCGTACGACAGGCTGAGAGACAGGGAGAGGATGCAAAGGCATGTTTGTTATACTTCTCGGAGCACCATTGTTGTCGTTGTCGTTTTCACCGACTGCGTGGCGAACGTTGTGTGGTGTTTTACTTCGAACAGACCAGAGGTAGGAGGTCCACAGGTTTCATCGGTGATCGGTGGCAATAACTGGATGCTGACCTTTCGTCTGCATCTGCTGCCCTAACCACCTGCACATTGTGTCCAATGTAGTCAATGTGGTCTTTTCTTTGGTTGGACGGGCCAGTCTATGATTAGGACCCTACAATAAAACTCGAGGTGCCGCAAGAATGAAGAAACCATGTTGGAGAGTACGTCCTTAAGGCGTAAGTAAGCTCTGTATATTTTTTTTATGTATACACGCATATTACATACATACATACACATATATATATATACACACATATTTTTTTCATTCAACCCCGACAGCTGCAATTTCTTGAGTTTCTAAGACACCCCAAACCTTCCCGCCAGCCCCAAGTCCTAAACTTCCTACAGCCCAGAGGCTCCCTGGCCTGAACCCTAAGGTCCCCAAACCCTAAAGTCTAAACCGGAAAATCTAAAATCTAAAGTGCAAACCCTAAAGTCTAAACTCTAGACCCTAAAGTCTAAACCCTCAAATCTAAAGTCTAAACCCTAAAGTCTAAACCCTAGAGTCTAAAGTCAAAACCCTAAACCCTAAACCCTAAGGTCCCGAGGCCTGAAAAATCTCTGCCAAGCTCATATGGGGGTTTCCGAAAATAGCGGACCCTAATATAGTACGCTGAATAGTAGGATCCTTATTATAAGGACCCCCAAAATAAGGTACCCCTAATTTTCGGAAAGTCCCATATGGGCTCTCGCCTTCGCAGGTCCTGGGAGTACGTGGTGCAAGGCCGAGGGCTCCGAAGCCGAACTGTTTCATAAGGGTTTTTACTTTTTGGGGTTTTGGGGGCTTTGGGGTTTAGGGTTTAGACTTTTTGGGGTTTTGGGGTTTAAATAGGGTTTAGACTTTTCGGGTTTGGGGTGTAGGGTTTAGACTTTTTTTGGGGTGTGGAGTTCAGAGCTTAAGATCGCAGCTCCGCAGATTGTCTTGCGAGCTTAGTTTGGGTTTTGAGTCTGCAGGACCGGTTGTAGGCTTTGGCTCAAGTTAGGGTTCTGGGGATTCCTGGAGGTGTTGAATGAAGGAGCCTGCAGAAATTCAACATGTTCTTCTGTTGCGATCCCGACATATTTAAGGAACACTCTGTGGCTTTGGATGTAGGGGTTAGGTTTTTGACAGAGGTCCCCTACCCCCACAGGGTTCCCTTTAAGATACAGCCACGGCTTGATCAGCAGTGAGTTTGTTCCCAGGATTGATACTGCAAGCTCGACGGGGCCATCCTTTAGGCCATCCCACACTAAGTCATTAAATACCCGGAAAAAACGTGCAACCTGATTTCAGAGTGTATCCCGATCCACGAATCTAGCTAGACAGGTTACAAAGCATGTCTCCATCTTACAGCTAGCAAAGAACCTCAAATGATGATGGTGATAGTAACAAGAAACGTATTCATAATGGAAATATAATAGTAGCAACACTAGTGGTAATAACAATGGTAATAGCACTTGTTATAAACATTTTCATCCTGAAGAGGTCAGTATGATCGCTTGGCCGATCAAACCGATTTCGCTCCGAAGTTGGTGTCCTGCTTCCCAGAGGACTCAAATGAGGGTTTAGGGTACAGGGTTTAGGGTTTAGGGTTGATGTTTGAGAGGTTGTTAGGGTTGGCCCGTGTGTTGTATAGAAAGATGAGCCAAGACACAACCCAATATGCAAGCATGCTAATGCATACATGCACATACGTACAGTCACATACAACCACATACACACGCGAATCTACAGTAATCGTTTGGCTCGGCTCCTGGCTACCAGCGGGAGAGAGAGAGAGAGAGAGAGAAGGCGAAAGAGGGGGAAGCAGGAGATCGATGGATACATCGATAGGTCGATAGATCGATAGATAGACCGATAGATCGACAGATTTATAGCTCGGTAGATAGATAGATAGATAGATAGATACATAGATGGATAGATAGATAGATAATAGATCGATAGATCGATACGATAGGCACAACAGATCGATAGACAGACAGATAGGTAGCATACAGACGGTACGTGGCAAGTTGATAGTTGCTCGACTGTTTTTTCGGCTTCCTGCCTACTGCTGTATGGACCCGTTGCCCCGGACACAATGTCACAAAAGCGCACATTCGACAAGGGGCAGGCAGGCTTCGCCCATGCTAGCCTGTGCCTGCTGCCATGCACACCATGGAGTCAACCTTGACCGCGCACCTTCAAGTTTGATTGTGTCTATTGCTGCTGTCACACCCAGAGCTTCGAAGAATGGAGCACTGTGATTGTTGTGGTCGTCGCATGGCGTCGTGGTGATTGTCATTGGTTCCCAGTTCTGGTCACTAGTCCTTGTACTAGTATGTGTGTTAAATGCCTGCAGCTGCTAATGTTGCATACTTGTCCTGGAGGACGCAGTAGCCTGCGCTCGCTCGCGAGGCCCAATGTGTTTTGCTGTAGATGAGAATGATTGCGAAACTTCGTAGCACAGGCAATGCTAAATGTCATCTCTAAACCCTAAACCCTAAACTCACTCTGCGACAGCAGCTCAAGACCCGAAACACCACCGAAGTGGAGTTCTCCCAGCGGCCCCTCGCATCAGGTGTGGCTTTTGTGTGCACTCGCGGACGTCGGGCTGCGAGCTCAGCATATACTTCAAACTCTTTCGATTCACAGGACGGACTTTTCTGGGCATCGTGGCTAGCTGTCAGACTCGTGCAAGAAGGTGGGCATGGGCTCAAATATGGAATGGAAAGATTGCGGTTGCCATCTTAGGCGGACGCTGGTGTGCCGAATCAGGACTGGACGTATGCACCGGACGTTGCTGCATTTGCAAGCATGATCTTAGGTCTGTTTAGGTCTCCAGCTTCAGTCACCAGACCCATTTGAGAATTAAAGCCTGCCCGTTGCCTACGGCAGTGGCCCGGCATGTCCAGGACGACTTCGTGTTGGCGAGACACTCCCTGGCGAACAATGGGCACATTGTATCTCGGCCAGGTCACACCCTGTAGTTGTCTTGCTATGTGCCCAACGCATAGGGGCTCTTCTCGTGGTTGACACAAGGCTTTGCAGCACGACACTTAAGTAAGCAGTTCTATCCTGCCTTTTCTGTCCTTCTGACGGGTTTGAAATCCTCGGAGCCATAAACTCTGCAGCCCAAGACGAACCCTAAACTCCTTAAGTTCTCTGTGAGAAAGATTTGGAAGAACCCTATGATACTTGAAACAGGCCATCATTTCATCAGCCGACACCCTACACCCTACCCGTTAACTTGCGTTAACCTTGAGGCATTGTATGGAGTTTTCGACGGCCACGGACAAGCCGGTCGGAGACGCAGATGTCGGACCTGACTGCGGCTGGTTTGTGGTGTAGCTCTTGGGTTTTGGAGGTTTCACTTTCTTTCGCCAGTTTTAGAGCTTTGGGGTTTGTGTTGCTGGGTTGGAAGCTGCAAGTGTAAATTTCTCATTGCCCTGGTGAAGCAACTCATGCTTTTGACACTGCATGTTGTTGCCTTCATGTGTACTTTCAAGAATTACGGTGTAAAAGATACTCTGGTGGGCCCGCGCACTGCAGTCCCCTGCTCAAAAAAGTCATCTGGTTTCTGCTTCACGGATTTTGTTCGTTCGGTCGGCGGTTACTTGGTTGCTCTAACTGTTCTCCAAGCATCTCCAAGCTGTATTTCTGGTCGTTTGCCTGCAAGTTCAGCTCGGGAAGAATCTAGTCAGGCGCAGAGACGGATGATTGTAGTTGTTACAGTTTCAGAACTTGATTACTACCACTGTAGACTTTCCGCCTAGTATATGCTGCAGTGAGTTGTTTTCAAGTATTGTCAGATGCGTCTGGACCCCCTATAAGCGCTAAGCGCCCTAGACCAGCCATGGCTAAGTTAAGCCCGTTCGTTTGATAATTCGCATCACCCTGAACCTGAAGGAGCCCTTAAAGCAACTCTACAGGAACCCTCAAAAGTGCTCTAGGCCACCACTGCGCCGGCTACGCGCGAAGCGTGCTGCCCGAGAGTCTCTTTGGCCAGGCTCTCAGGACCACCATTTCTGGGTGGTGGTACCGAAACCACCAAACCTAAACATGCCTGCTTTGTGCGAGTCTGTGAGTCGAAACCTAAACAACCCCGAGACCCGACACCCCAAAACTTCAGAAACCATCTGAAAAGTTGCTGGCTACCTTTCCGTGGGTTTTGGGGGCTCAGGTAGGCCTCAGATCCCAAAGTTGTAGGGGTCTTTTGAGCTCCAGAAGCCTGGAGACGAAGCTTTCGGCTTCGCTCTTGTTGGTGCACTTGAGGATGATCTTCTCGTTTGCTGAGTGCAGCGGATGTAGATTGAAACGCTCTTAAAACCCTATAAACCATATAAACCCTATAAACCATATGAACCCTGTACCCCTTATCCTATAAGCCCTATAAACCATATGAACCCTGTAAACCCTATCCTATAAACCATATAAACCTATAAACCCTATAAACCCTATAAAACACATAAACTCTATAAACCCTAAACCCAAACGCTTCCATCCTTTCGAGCTCCGCTCCCGAGAGAACCCATTTTGAAGCCCTCGAGAACATCTGGAAAAAAAAAGCCCTAGAAACACTGCAATCAGCACAAGGCCCCCCTTGAGCTTAAACTCGAAGCCCCCAACACCGGATCGCCCGAGGCTCAAAGGCCTTATGAGTTGCAGACTCCAAATCCTACTGTTGATGATATAAATCCTGCATTACGTCAAGGACCCTAGACTCTGGGAAGTATGGTATACTTACTCCTTCTTATGGGTAATGCAGGATTTATATCATCAAACCCTAGTGCTGAATAATCGCCCTAAACCCCAAAAAACCCTAAACCCTAAACCCCTAAAGTCTTCGCTGAGGGCTCGACAACCGCCACGCCGAGCCCGAAGCGGCCCGAGCTTCGCG
>CAJNJA010051575.1:13138-25375 GCA_905231915.1 Symbiodinium necroappetens
GTGACTTCCGCCTCTCCTGTTTGCCGACTCTCCCCCCGATGTTTTTGACTTTCTTTGCTGACACCGGCCCTGCCCGGAGCAACTGCTGCTGCTGCTGCTACTACTACTACAACTACTACTACTACTACTACTACTACTACTACTAGTGTCACCACTGCTACTGCTACTGCTACTGCTCTACTACTACGACTACGATGACGACTTCTACTACTCCTACTGCTCTACTACTACTACTACTACTACGACGACGACGACGACGACTACTACCATTCCTGTTACCACTACTGCCTACTACTTCCTCGCCGACGACAGCCTGCGCGCACTACTTCAATCACAGCAAAAAGCATCATCCGAGACCTATCATGACTAGGGATAATGCGATGAGAATGATAGACAGTGGTAAGTAACCCAGAAATCGTAAAGCATGCGTGAACCTCAAACTCCCAAGCCCAGGCATGTTCTGCAACCTGAATGGAGCACCAATGTCTGCTTCGCTGGATCCGTTTGAGGAGGGACTACGGCTCTTTCTAGCTCGACAACATACTCCGCTGGAGAAGCTGGAGGTCATAGATTTCAGGCCGGTTTGGGGCTGAGGGCTTGCGTTCATGGGTTTGCTTTTGGGGCACCCCGTTGCTTTGTTGCAAGCTGTCAGCTTCTGAGAGCCCATGACATGGAGGCAGAGCTGCTTCACGGCGAGCAAGACTTTGTACATATTTCACGATCGGCTCGGGGGTCAGCCCCGGGGACGATCAGCTGCCCAGGCTGAGCAGCCGGGGGAGGAAGCAGCAGATGGCTGCCAAGATTGCGGACTCTGCCACCCTGGGCAGGAATCGCATATTTTACATCTCGATGCGCCTGCCGAATTGAGGCAAGGCTGGAGAGCTTGGACCTTGGGAGAGCCGTTTGCCTCCCATGAGGTCCGAGTCGCCAATGTAAGCCACAGCATACCAATACAACAGATGGAGCCTGAACGACTTGCCCACGGACTGCGATTAGCACAAGATCTTGGTCGCCTCATTTCCGGAAGTCAAGGAGTTCAAACATTATACACGATGAAGTACCAGGACTGCATTAGGAGGGCCATGCAAGTGCAAGCATCGTTCCCAAAAGCCTCATGGTTCTTTTAGCTTGTCTTCTGAAGACAGCAAAGGTGGGACAAGTTTGTGGTATGTTACAACAACAGCTGCAACAGTAACTAGCAGCAGCAATAGCAGAAGCAGCAACAGCAACAACAACAGCAACAACAACAGCAACAACAACAGCAACAACAACAGCAGCAGCAGCAGCAGCAGCAACGAGCACCGACACTAGCACCAGCACCCATACCAGCATCAGCACCAGCAGCAGCACCATAACACAGCTGGCAAGATCTGCCACATCAGCAGCGTCAGCTAGAACAGCAGATTCATCATCATCATCATCATCGTCCTCGTCGTCATCATCATCATCATCATCGTCATCAGCAGCTGCAGTACCAGCAGCAGCTGCAACCACGGCAGCAACAAGCGCAACAAGCACAGCAGCAGCAACTACAACAAAAGGCACCGCCACCACCGCTACCAGCGCTCCCACGGCTACCACCACTACCGCCATTACCACCACTGCCACCGCAACCACCACCACCGACACAGCATTTCAGGGACGAAAGAAATAACAGGTAAGAAGAATCAGAAATAAGCAGTGGGCAACAGCCAACAAGCAACAGCAAACATCAAGAAAAAACAACAAGATCAAAAGCCGACAACCAAACTTCAGCAACCAGAACAACCGCAAGAATTATCATCACACAAGCCAGAGGTCCATCAATAGTAACAAAGGAGACAAGAAGACTAGCTGCAACGACAATACAAACAGCAACAACCACAACAACGACAGCACGACATCAACAAACCGCAGCTACAGCAACAGCAACAACAACACCAGCAACACCAGCAGTAACGACCACAACATCATCGCAACCACCACCCCCCATCAGGCCGGAGCCATCCGAATTCTCCTTTTGCCTTTTCGTTCGTTTTCAGTTTGTTTAAGATGGCCCGGGCCGGAGCCGTCCGAATTCTCCTTTTGCCTTTTTGTTCGTTTTCAGTTTGTCTAAGATGGCCCGGGCCGGAGCCATCCGAATTCTCCTTCTGCCTTTTTCGTTTGTTTTCAGTTTGTCTAAGATGGCCCGGGCCGGAGCCATCCGAATTCTCCTTCTGCCTTTTCGTTCGTTTTCAGTTTGTCTAAGATGGCCCGGGCCGAAGCCATCCGAATTCTCCTTTGCCTTCTCGTTCGTTTCGCATTTGTCTAAGATGGCCCGGGCCGGAGCCATCCGAATTCTCCTTCTGCCTTTTCGTGGGTTTTCAGTTTGTCTAAGATGGCCCGGGCGGGAGCCATCCGAATTCTCCTAGTGTCTTTTCTCTTTTTTTCAGTTTGTTTCAAATGGCCCGGGCCACAGATGGCCCGGGCCGGAATTCTCCTTCCGCCTTTTCGTTCGTGTTGAATTTGTTTGAGATGGCCCGGGCCGCGACCATCCGAATTCTCCTTACCGGTTCGTTTGTTTTTCAGTTCCTTTAAGGTGGCCCGGGCCGGAGCCATCCGAATTCTCCTTCTGCCTTTCGTTCGTTTTCAAGACAGTCCGGGCCGGAGCCATCCGAATTCTCCTTCTGCCTGTTGAGTGTTGGAGGTGGTGTTGGGACGATGCCGACGAGTGTTTGTTTGTCGGGGTTGTCGCGAGAAGCATTCCAAGGCATGGCGCTCTTGCCGGATCACTTTGCCCTCATGTCCACATTGGTATGGTGAGGAGACACAGCCCTCAGCCGCTCGATGAAATGGCAGTTATGTTGTAAGCTTGACCTCAGACAGCCTGAGACTCTCCCATGAGCCCAAGATCCACTGCAGTTCAGCAACAACTGCAAAGTCGAACAGTGCTACTCTGAGGTTTGAGCGAAGTCAGGCGCTTAGTTGATTTCCTGGCCAGAAGCTCATTGTGTCTGCGACTGGCCTAGAGACATATGTACTTTTGTAATTGTACATATACAGAATAGAGTAAGTCTAGTCTAGCAGAAGATAGAAACGAAGCTAAACAACATAACCTACATGTACATGTTCTGTATTTATGTAACATTTGTAAGCGTCTAATGTACATGCGTATAATTTCACATATGTGTATATATATATATACACAAACATGTTTATTGTTATGTCTGCATACATGTGTACATGTAACCAGCATGCAAATGCATACATATGTATACGCATGTATATGTGTGCATATGTGTACACAGATGTGTACATGTGTACATGTACATATGTATTAATATGTACCCATATGCATATGTATGTTTCTGTGGGTATGCATGTTTGCATGTATGCATGCATGTATGTACATGAGAATGCGTGTCTGTATTAATTCTTGGCATGTCTGCATGTCTGCTTGTGTATATGTCGTGTATGTATGTACGTATGCATATACGTTTGCGTCTGTATATGTTTGTATGCGTACATGCATATATTACATTCATGTATGTGTACATTTTTTGTATTGTGTCTGTGTGTGTATATATGTATATGTGTGTGTGCTTTGTATATGTGCGTGTGTATATGCATGCAGGCAAAAAGTAGAACTCATGCACGGGCACACACATGCACACAACCTCTCTCTCGCTCTCTCCGTCCTTTCCCCAATGGGCACACACACACACATGTGTATATGTATATGTATATATGTATATATGTATATATGTATATATGTGTATATATGTATATATGTGTATATATGTATATATGTATATGTATATGAATATATATATATAGACAAACATACATACTAGTTCATATATATATATATATGTGTATATATATGTATATATGTATATATACATACACAGATACACACACACACACTGTACACAAGCAGCATACACTACATGTATATGTGTGTGTAAGCAACCGAGGACTCAGCATGGCCCGGAGTTTCTACCAGAAGTACCATCGCTGCTCAGTTTGCCACTGCCACGTCATCGCACCGCTGCGCCACGAGCTGAGATTGCGTTGCCGTTCCCAGGGAATCGCTGCGGAAATCTCTGCGAGGTGATGAGCAGGCGGCGAAGCGCGTAGTCCATGAAACAGGCCGGCCGGCATGGTGTGTTTGACCGGTCCACTTGGTAGAATGGTCGGCAGGATGATCAGAATAAGGGGTCAGGCGTACGCTGCCACAGTGCGGAACTGCAGTCTTTGGACGGATGCTGTCTGACGCCCTTTGCCGATACTCACGGCCGGCATATACCTTGGGCCTCCCGCAGGCGACTTTGTCGCGATCGTACCGTATGCATCGACAGCCTATCGCGCTCGAAGCTTGGTGGCCTCCGTATCAGGAAGAGTGCGGAAAGGCTTGTGTCATGCTGGCGGTGGCAAATAGTAGATGTTGTTAGATAGTTAGACCTATGCACTGCGCGGGAGTTGGAACACCCGGTTAGCCTAGGTCTCCATCGTTCCGAAGCAGCACGGCGCGTGTTGGTTGCAGCTCGGGTCGTCCATCCAGCAGCTGGCATTCTTGCTGCAACTTGTGGTCGAGGCTTCTCCATGGAATCACAGACCCATGCCGAATCCCCACCCAAAGCCCCGATAGTAAAACCCGAAGCCAGAGCATCAAATCCCCATAAATCCCTAGACAGTCCCTATAAGGTCACCAAGAAAACTCCGAAAAAAGTCCCTCTACGGAAAACCCCTGCGGTTTCTTTTTTTCAAGTGGCTCCCGGAGATCGCCGGAGGCAATGCACCATCTGCTAGCGGATCCGCCGCAGCCTGAGGAAGGTTTGCTGAACATTTGGGGTTTGGGGGTTTAGGGTTTAGGGGTTTAGGGTTTAGGGTTTAAGGGGGCTATGTGGGTTGTTTTTGGGTTTTTGTGTAGGCTGCAGGCTTTGAGCGTCTTGCAGCATGGGAGTTTCTTTGGTGTAGCGTTGCGCCGAGATCCTACACGATGTACATTCTCTCGGTGGATGGTCAATCTGAGCTGGAGAAGGATGTGTCTCATGCTCCCCATCATCTGCTTTTCCGTTGTCCTCCAGAGAGAGTTTTGCCTCTTTTCCTCGATGCTGGTTTATATCTTGGGCACCAGGAGAACACGCTCCAAGCCTTTCATTGGTCTCTGGAGATTCAGGTGGCGGGCTGAGTTTCCATAGCAGGAGCCCCTGTCGGGCCGTGGAAGTTGGACTGAGCTCTTGCCGTTCTACGCATTTATCGAGTGCAAGTAAGGATGCCTGAAGCTGTAAACGAATATCGACGTCCGGCTTCATTTTTCCAAGACCCTTCCGTCTAGATACAGGTTCATAGTGGTCTTATATGCTCCTGTTCACTGTCGGCGGTCATAAAGCTGGTACTGATACTCCCACACCGAAGACGCAAGCTTAACCCCAATCAATTCCCAAGTCCTCTGCCCCGAACCCAAACGGTGAGAGAAGCCACCATGAGTGTTGCCACTCGAGCTTTCCACCGCTCTAAGCTCCCCTGCCTTGGCTCAGAGTTTAGGGTTAGGTGTAAAGGATTTCGATATGCGACTTACGCCCAGGAACACAGGATAGGGTCTAGGGATGGGAGAGCTGAGGTCAATTTCGCATTGTTCGTAGGATGCCCCAAACCGGTGAAACCTTCGGCCTGAAGCACAACAGTAACGGTAACAGCATTGAGACTTGCGGCAATAGGTTTTGGAAGGGCCAGCATTGGCGTGACGCGTGCAGATATCTGCATCTCCACCTCTATCGATGCCTATATCTATTTGTCCTCGCCGCCTGTCTCTATACCTCTGTCTATCTCTCTCTCTCTCTCTATGTTCCTGCCCGCCTGCCTGTCTATGTTTCCGTCTATCCATGGATCTGTTTTTGTGGGTTTTTTTGGTTTTGGTTGTTTTGGTCTTGGCTTCTTTGGTTTAGAGTTTGGGCTTGTCTAGTAAAACCCTAGACCCTTCCGCCCCTGCATGATGATGCAGTAATCGTAGTCGTCATCGTCGTCGGCGTGGTCGCACATTAACAACGCGCTAGACCCTGATAGGATCGAGTCCTGAACTTGACCGCTGCATTTCTGCCTCTGACACGTACGACTCCGAAAGATCGCCGAGAACGCGCGGCCACGACGACCGCGCCAACGACGACGTGTACTGCTTGAAGGGGTCTAGCGCTTTGTCAGGGTGCGACCACGCCGACGACGATGACGACTACGATTCCTGCATCCTCATGCAGGGGCGCGGGAGGGTCTAGGGTTTTGTTAGACAAGCCC
Source organism: Symbiodinium necroappetens (assembly GCA_905231915.1). Taxonomy (NCBI): domain Eukaryota; class Dinophyceae; order Suessiales; family Symbiodiniaceae; genus Symbiodinium; species Symbiodinium necroappetens. The sequence goes on from CAJNJA010051575.1 coordinate 19,391, forward strand.
AAACTCTAAACCAAAGAAGCCAAGACCAAAGCAACCAAAACCAAAAAAAGCAACAACATACAAAACACAATAATCTTGAAGTCGTGGTGAATCATTACTCCGCAACTTTCACTGAGATTTTTTGTTCTGTTTTTTCATTTATTTTTCTGTGTTGGTTATTTTGTTTTTTGGGTATTGTTTGTTTTGTCTTTTTTGGTACTGCTTTGTTTGGTTTTAGTAGTTTCATTACATAGGGGTTTGGTGGTTAATTGAGGAGTTAAAAGGAAATGGGGACAGCGCAGGGTATGCTTCTTAAATTTGGTAAAACACCTATTTTCCATCCGATGACCCGCCGCTATCTAGCACGCAAAAGCGGTTTGAAATATACTTGCCTGGCCTTGTTTGTTATTCAGCCTTTTTAACCCTTAACATTTTCAAGTTATTATTGAAGCCTTTCATATGTTCAGTTGCTGCTTTTTTTCCCCAATCAACAATTTGACAACTGCAATGATAATTCTTGGTAGCTACTTTCCCCTCCAATCTGCTAACTATTGACTAATGTGCCGCTCACTACAGGAAGAACAATAGAATGCGTTTACAGTCTTCTTTCAACTATTAAGTCAAATATTATCTGCAATAGACTTATTGGGTATTCAGCGTTTATAGCTTTGAATATTAACCGGCTGCATATGGAAAGACCATGTATTGAACGAAATCATGAGTTTAACGAATCTTGATCTTTTGCCCAACCAACAATATAGCAGCTATTTTCCAACTCAACCTGCTAGCTATTGACTAACGTACCATTCACTGGGAATGATACAATGCGATTACAGTATTCTTTATATACGAAATCATAATATGTCAACTACTTGATCCAAATATTTTACAAGCAATCACGCTTGAATATCCTTCGGTAACACGGAAACACTGTCTTGCACACCCCTCTCGCAAGTAGGTTTTGTTCCATTGTATAAAACTTCTTTGCCACTTGTCATTTCATTATGCTCAAGAGGCACAATGCTAGCATGGGAGATGTAGAAACATTGCTTGAAGCCGGAACAAGCGGCCAGGTTCAGGATTTGAACCAAATATGTGCATATGTAAATAAATAAATATATATATATAATATTATATGTATATATGCATGTATATACATATTTATATGTATATACATATGTATGTATATATATATATGTATCTATATATATATATATGTGCATATATGTGCATATATGTGCATATACATACATACACACACTATAGACCTAGATACATATAGAGATATAAGTATAGATACTGATATAGATATAGATGTAGGTTTAGATATCTAATATCTGCACACATACATACGTACGTGGTTATAGGCATGCATACATACACGGATGGGTACATGTTATATATACATATATATATATATGTTTCTAGGTGTACACACACATGTGTATATATGTATACATATACATATATATATAGACATTTATATGTGTCTTTTACATATGCACATACATATTTGTAGATGCAGACGGCATATATATATATATGTATATATTCAACATGTATTTTTTTGTATATACATAAGTATGTACCTCTGTGTACACATATATATATATATGCATATCTATATATGCATATATACATATACATATACGTATACGTATACATATACATATACATATACATATACATATACATATACATATACGTAAACGTATACATATACATATACATATACATATACATATACATATACATATACATATACATATACATATACATATACATATATATATATAGAGTCATTTTTGTATGACAAGCGGATCTTGAGAAAGTTGTGGATTTCATTGAGCCAGGCGAGGCTTCCGGTCGACTTCGGCCTCCAACTCCCCTCGGGTCTCCGCCTCTCCGCACGGCTCCCCGAGGAGATGTGGACTCAGAGCCAGAAGTTTAGGGTTTAGGGTTTTAGGGTTTTAGGGATTTCAGGGTTTAGGGTTTACGGTTTAGGGTTTAGTGTGTAGGTTGTCGGGCGTTCGGGTTTAGGGTGTAGGGGCTTTAGGTTTAGGGGATTGGTGGTTTGCTTTGGGCTCCGGGGTCTCGGTGTCAAGGGGTCCAGGGGTTTTGGAGTTTGGGGTTCAGGGGCGTAGGGGTTTCGGGTTTATGGGTGAATGGGTCTAGGGGTTTCTGGGGTTGGGGTTTAGGGATGATTGGGGTAGTAAGAGCATCATTATGATCATGAGTCCTAGTGTTTCAAAGGCTACTATGATCATTCGTGCTGTTCGTTTGCTTTCATCGGTGTTCTTTATATTTCTCGTTGAACAAGCAGCGGTGGTTGCAACGGGAAAGAAAGTCTACTGTAGCCTTTCTTGTCATGTTCCTTATATTCATGTTGGCTTGCTTCTTCAAAATCGGTTACATCAGCATCTGTGTGTCGCACTGCAAGTGCCAATGTTAAGAAAGCCAATAGTCTGAATCACAGCCGGTGAGGGTGTAACATGTGAGGAAGCATGATTCAAGGAGCAGGGCACGAACCAAGAGCTACAATCCTTACCTGTCACAGCTAGCATCGCTTCCAAGAGAGTGATCTTCAACAGGATGGGAGTGAACGAATGACCGAATGACGGCAAGAAGGTATTCTAACAGAAAGAAGTTGACTACTGCTACTGTTGCCGCAGCTGCTTCTGCTCCTGCTACTGCAGCTGCTATTGCTACTGCTATCACCTTGTATTACTGCTACCACCTACTATTACTGCTGCTGCTGCTGCTGCTGCTGCTACTGCTACTGCTACAGTGTACAGATGCTGGTGCTGCTCCTACTCCTCTTGCTGCTACTAAACGTGCTGCTGCTGCTGCTGCTGCTACTACTACTACTACTACTACTACTACTAGCACTACTACTACCACTACTGCTACTGCTACTGCTACTACTGCTACTACTATGCTGCTACTCCTCCTACTACTACTACTACTACTACTACTGCTACTACTACTACTCCTGCTGCAGCTGCTACTACTACTACTACAACAACTACTACTGCTGCTGCTGCTGCTACCACCACCATTACTACTACTACTACTACTACGACGACGACGACGACAACAACAACTACAACTACAACAACAACTACAACTACAACTACAACTATAACTACAACTACAACTACAACAACNNCAGCAAAAACGAGGAACCTCAGCCTTGCCAGCTTAAGACGACTCTTCAGGTCGCACAGGCAAGAGTCGCAGCCCCAAGGTCTTAGTCTGGACATCAGTCTAAGACTCTAAGATAGAAGTTCCAGGGCATTTAGCCAGAGCCATGACGAAGACGACGCCGACAACAACAACAACAACAACAACTAGTGCTGGTGCTGCTCCTACTATTAGTACAAGTACTAGTACTAGTACTAGTGCTAGTACTAGTACTAGTACTAGTCCATTGTGCCGGGAATCCAGAACCGCTAATTCTCTTGGTAGTTTTGGTGTTCGTGGTAGTCTTGGTTGTGCAATTGGTGCAAGTAGTATGGTCTCTTGGCAACTGTGGTTAAGGCCAAGTGGTGCAAGCGGTGCCAGTGGTGCGAGATTACGTCATCTTGCTCGGCATGACGGTTCTAGATTCCCGACACAGTGTACTGTTACTACTACACCATTATCCCTGATCCCCGACTATTGCCACTGCTCTGTTGCTGCTGCAACAGCTCCTAATCGCCACGGCGACAGCCACTCGCACGACTGCTGTGACACTTTTCAGTGCCAGTGGTATGTCCTGACATGAATAGCAGCAAGTTCGCATCCCTTTGGATCCTTGGAGGACTGCGCGCAAGATTTGAAAGCTGCAGTGAGGGAGTGCCTGTCGCGCCGTGAGCAATTGGTCGTTGACGACCTCTAGCCGAGTTTCTCGAGTTTTTTTTCGCGTTTCCAGCGTTGCATGAAGATTTGTCGGTCACAACAAGCTTGACCGACTTCGGCCATGCAAGTGTTTCTTTCGAAGTGTTGTCTGTCGATGGTCGGGCCGGAGATGTAAGACGTAGTGCACAGAGAGGGCGGAAAGTTGCCCGTGTAACGAGTGTCGGAGTGTGAACTGTACAGCAGACAAGCCGATCTTCGAGGCCTTCGAGCTTCGAAGCCAATAGAGGGATATCCTGTCATGGCCTTGCCAGCGTGGTCAACTTGCAGAATGCCCGCTCAGCAAGCACAGTTTCGGAAGCTGTGACAGGTGGTGCCGGCGACGTCGCAGTCGATTCAGTGCAACCTCTGTCGGCCCCTGAGGCAGAAAGGCCATCTGGGTCCACGCGCTGCGTAGTATGTTTCTTGATCCGTACCCTTCAGAAAGAGCTTCTCCAGCTGCTTTGCCAGAACCGGCAGCGTTTCCTTTCAGGTTCACTGATGGACTGCTTCAAGTTGGCCAGGCGAGGCTTGCACCCTGAGCTTGCTCGGGTATGTTGGGGGCCGCCAGTGCAAGTGATCCTGAAGGGCACCAGCAACCGCACACAAGGGCTGGGAATCCAGGTCATACCGCATGCTGCTGCCTGCTACTGGTACTGTTGCCTACAACAACGACTACTACTGCAACTACCATTACTACTACTACTACTACGACGACGACGACGACGACCACACCCCTTGCCGTAGTCTTAGCCGTAGAAGTAGCAGACCCGACTCAGGCCCCAGCCGACGGTCACAGAGGAGTCCACGGAGGTTACCTTCCATGCGTCCACCGGATCCCAGGCACCGGGGTTCAGGGTTACTATTTAAGTACCTAGGGCTCCTCTATATGGGTTTAGGGTCCCTGCTTGAAAGGGGCCGGGTGAAGGGTCTAGGGTCTAGAGTGTAGGGTTCATTGGGGTGAAGGGCTTGAGGGATGAACTCCTTGAAAGGCTTTCCATGTGCTATAGATCATGCAGTTCATCGTACCCTGAATCCCACGATCTTCCCCCTCCTTCTGCCCAGGGGGATGTCGTACTCACAGACACAGCGCGCCGTCGGCGACCGTGCTCGGCTTAGCTGAGCTCAGGCAGACAGTTTTTGAGGCACTCAGAGGCGTTCATATTGGCGACTACTGACATTCATGTTTCGCAGTATTATGAATAGCCATGCTACGAGTATAATAGTAATCGTAGCAATCATGATAAATAATCATAACCGGACAAATAAGAACAATAGTAGTAACAGCGCTACTAGATAAGCTGAGGTTAACAGCGAATATAACAATGACGCTTCTTGATAAAGCGAACACCCGGACTTCTGCACTAAATATCATGTAATAGACAAAATAGCAAAATATATTGCAATCTATTGTAGTAGAGTAAAGATGTTTATATAGTAAAAGACAATACGATATAGTACAGTACAGTATAATTTAATATAAGATCATACACAACACAAGACAATACAATATAATCTAATATAATCTGACAGATATGATATAAAGAAACACAACATAACATAGTATACTTTCACATGATACAACATAGCAGGGTAAAATATGCCATATCATAACACGACATAATATAACATAATGTAATAGAACCAACACAAGATGTTATAGTATGACACAACCTAACAAAACAACACACATAATAACATGGCATAGCATAACATATGTCGTATAGTATGTAGTGATATAGCACGATATTTCTAGTACTGTAGAATATAACATAATATAGGTATGGTATGTAGTAGCATTTCGCAAAGTATAAACGAGTAGAATAGAATAGAATAGAAGTGAGTATAGTGCAGTATAATACAATAACATATAATGTAACATGACATGATCTGATATGGATGTTATATGTACATGCAACATATAATTAAATAAAGAAATAGATAAATAAATAAATATAAATAATATATATATATAAATTTATACATATATACATACATACACATCCTACCTACCTACCTACCTACCTACCTACCTACCTACCTACCTACCTACCTACCTACATACTTACATACATACATACATACTTACTTACTTACTTACTTGCTTACATGCTTACGTACATAGTTATA
>CAJNJA010051586.1:9282-55569 GCA_905231915.1 Symbiodinium necroappetens
TGGGGTTTTACGGTTTAGGGGCCCTTATCAGTGCAAGCTCTTAAGCACAAGTGGGCACCCGCACTGAGCGAGCTGAAACATGACTGGAGACCCTGTAAGCCGTATAACTTTAACCCCTGAACCCTCGATCCTTGAATCCTAAACCTGAGCCCCATCGAAAACCTTAACATGCAAAATAACACGAATTGCCCCCCCCCCCCCCCCCCCCCNNAATATAGAGGCTTTAATAATTAGAATAGGGTTTGGGGGCCCATTATACTATGATCTTCATAAGGAACGCCCAAAACTCGATTCTTATTATTAAGGCCCCTTCATGAATATCAAGGCGTTCCTTCTTGTTGATGGTGAAAATGATGGTGCTATTAACCCCTTCTAGCCGCTGGAAAGTATGCTGCAGTATACCCGGCTGCTATTCAACATAAGGTTCCTCCGCTAAGCCCTCTAAACCCCGTAAGACACATTATGAAAATTTCAAGAACACACAAAGGAACCCTTCCCAGACCTCAAACCCTAAACCGTAATTAACCCCAAAACCGAAAAACAAAGCCCTTAAAATCGCCAAACCCTTCAGACCTCCGCGAGAGTCATCAAGCACCCAGGGGTCGAAGCTCGCACCGTGGTGCGTCAGCAGCTCGACGGCGTCGAAATGTCCAGATCCGGCTGCCTAGATGTTCAGGGGTTAAGGCTAAGCGCTTCATGTGCTTTGTGGGTTTGGTTTTGGGGTTCAGAAATCCTTGGGCTCATAGCTTTTCGGAGTTTTCAGGTTTCTGGGCATCGCGATTCACATGCAAAGGACTAAGAAGGCGTTCGACCGCACGTTGGATTTGCAAGTGTTAGATTCAGGGGAGGGTGGGGGGTGGCTGCTTCCCTGTCACGCTGCCCACATCAGCGCCGTACGCCCCCAGCAGTCTGTCGCGTCAATCTGGGCCTTCTTCTCCTGGGCTTGCTAGGGCCGTCTGGCTTGGAATCATGGGGGAGGGGAGGGTTAAAGTTTAAGGCGTGGGGTTTAGGCTTATCTTGCAGGAGCATGTAGAATAAGTTCATATGTCTTTGAGTCCCTTACTGCATAGCCCGCATTCTTGTCAGGGTTTAGGGTTTAGGGTTTCTAGTGATTCTAGTGGGCTTATATGGCAAAGTTGCACAGTCTTCGACACACTACGATTCTGGGGTCAGGGACAACCGAAACTGTAACTCTCCTCTCTGTGACTGTCGGCCCCCATCCCGGGAACCTAAACCCTAAACCCTGAAGCCCTAAACCTTTAACTTCAACGTTAAAGCCCTAAAACCTCTAAACCTGAATATGTTTACAGGCAGAACAGCCAGAAGATCTTTTTCTTGAGCCAAATACGACAGTAAGTATGCTAGGCCAGCTACATCTTCCACAAACGACACTGAAAGCCCTAAACCCCTAAACCCTGATGCCCTGAACTCACACAAGGATGGGAAGCCACCGCGATCGCCTCGACTCTGACCTTCGAAGGAGCCCTCTTTGAGAGGGTCAGGTTGCGGCATGGCCCCCAGCACTAAACGCCGAACCGTGAACCCTAAACCCTGGACCCTATAGAATCTATAGACGATATAAACCCGAAATTACAACCCTGAGCCCTAAACCCTGGGCCGTCTAGGCTCTATAGACGCCATAAACCCGAAATTACCACCCTGAACCCTAAACCCTGGACCCTATAGACACTATAGATGCTATATACCCGAAACTACAACCCTGAGCCCTAAACCCTCGACCCTAAACCCTGAACCCAAAACCCTAAACCCAAAACCCTACAGCCAAAACCCAAAACCCTGAACCCAACACCCTAAAGCCTAAACCCTGAACCCAAAACCCAAAAGCCAAAACCCTCAACCCAACACCCTAAAGCCTAAACCCTAAACCCAAAACCCACAACCCTAAACTCAAGAGGCCGAGTCTCCAAGAGGAGCGATAAGACCTGAATCTGGCCCGTCTCAGCAGCGTAAATGAGCGGCGTCTTGTACCAAACATCCCCATCCTTAGTGCAGGGGTCGGGATTTAGGGCTTTTGGCTTGGGGTTTAGGGCTTTTGTTGGGGGATACAGAATGGCAATTTTTGGGCTTTATTGTCGGATTGACTTAGGGCACCCACACGGCCTATCCTCAGGCCTTATGGGTGGACTTACATTGGCCTATAGGCCCCTGTAAACCCTAAACCCTAAACCGAACTGTAAACGAATACCGGACATCCCCTCCTCCTCGGCTTCTCCGCCGAGGCCCTCAACTCCGGATCGCCGCAATCCCACAGTCCAAGGGTTGCAGCGTTAGAGGCGTTAGAGTTTTGGTGCTTAGAGTTTAAGGTTTCTGGTTGAAAATTTAGCGTTGTGGTGTTTAGAGTTTAGGGTTTTAGGTTGAAACATTCGAGTTTTCAAAGTTGAATCATTAGAGTTGTTACTGTTTAGAGTTTAGGGCTTCAGGTTGAAACCTTAGGGCCTTAGGGTTGTTGGCGTGCAGAGCTTAGGGTTTATAGGGTTGAAACATTAGAGTTGCTGGGCTGGGGCTGAAAGTAGCCCCCAGGGATGGACATGGTAACTCAGAGGGCGAGAGTCTAACCCTAAGGGTCCTTGTACCCAAGTAGTATATACTTTGGTCTTAAAGTAGTCCCTATATGGGTACTTTGGGGTGAAAATATATACTATTTGGGTACATGGACCCTTAGGGTAAGGTTTCAACATTTCGGGCTCAGGGTGAACTCCAACGATTGAAACATGCGCTGAACATGTAAACCCTAAACCCTAACTCCTGAACCCTAAACTTAAACCCTAAACTCTTAAACAGAAAAAGCCTGAACCCGAAACCCTAAACCCAAAAACCCTAAACACCTAAACCCTTAAAGCGGTACCAAGGGAGAGACAGGCACGTCCAGGCCGGCGCCCTCTTGTATAAGCTGCCGCACGACGGGAATATTGCCGACCGCTGACGCACACCACAGGCTGTGCCTGTCCTTCAGGGCTTAGGGCTTGTGGGTTTTATAGGGCTTCTAGGGTTTATTGGGTTTACAAGGCGCATAGAACTTATAGGGTCTATTGGGCTTATAGGGTGTATAGAGTTTGTAGGGTTTGTAATCGGGCCCTATGAGAGGAGCCTGCACCGAACCATCTTCCAACTCCCTGCTAACAACATAGACCACATCCTAAGCTCACCCAGACATCTTAGCCCCGAAGCCAACTCTACATAATGTAACAAAATATCTGCAGTACTCTACAGTAGCAAGTGGAGCCGCACTACAAACTACCAGGGGTGTGGAGTTCTACCGGCCCTTGGCTTCTGGCTTCGGGCGGAGGGTTCAGGCACTTGGGACGCTCAGCTATGGCCAGACGCCGAAACACTACGCGACAACAGCGAAAGATCATGAAGAAGCTGCAGTAAGTAATGAGAAGGTATCAGAAGCATGGTGTCACGGGCATCCCCGCTGATTGTATCATGCAGATCACCTGGGAGGAGAACATACCATGCCTGGTAGGGAGGACTGGATTGAAAGCACTGGTGATGCGAAGATGCGTCATGGCCTTTGATGGCAAGCGTTGCCTGAGGGGTGCAGGGTGATACTGGTGGAGCGGACATGAAACTAAAACCTATCCACCCTGGCCACTGTCTGGCGTTCCCAGAGGACGAATCCAAGCTAAGCCTGTGAGCTGTGGATCTTCGTGCTTTAGCTCTGCAACCTACGGCAACAAGGAAAACTGGTTCTTTCCTCTACGATGCTACATTATTTACTAGAGTCTACTTTCGCGCAGTATATGACATTATTCTATGCCATACTGTGAAAGGTCTGGGAAAGCAGTGAGGGCCCATCCGGCTGTCCCCCTGGCGTGTCTCGCACCAGTGCGCCGAGCAGACAGGCAAGCTGAGAAGGGCAAAAGCAAGACGGAGTTCCATTCAGGGGTTTAGGGTTTAGGGTTCCATGAACGACTTCGATGTTAAGTTTATAGGGCCTAGGGGTTCTAGCAACGGGACCGTGAGGGGTTCAGCAAGGTTTTTTCAGGGGCTCCAATCGGGGTTCTACACAAGGGTAAACGGTTTAGGGTGCAGGGATCAAAGCTGAAAAAACTACGACTTCGATAACCTCCGGTAAGCCCCGAATGTAATCAACTTGTGAAGTCTCATGATCCTTCAAGCACGCGCCGGCCCCCCGGTAAGGCTGAACCTAGATGGACAGCTGCAGCGGAAAGCACATCTTGTGGGTCCCACCTCTGACTCTTCGCTCCCCAGAGAACCCAATACCCCTGAATTAAGGAATATACCTTGCATTATAAGGGCCTTAATACTATTATGTTTTTAAAGGTAATTCCTTAATTAAGGGGTGTTGGGTTCTCTGGGTCTATCTTTTCCAAACGATGCCATAGACACGGCAAAAGTCGCAGTAAGAAACGAAAACGAGCCGCTGCAGGTTCTGCCCTGAATCAGCAGTCAACCCTGAACCAAGGCTTTCGGGCGTCACTGCAATATGGGATGCTTATCTAATATAAGTTGAGGAATCATTGGGCAGATTCTGGTAGACCTATGACAAGGAGCCTAAAGAATCATCCGGGCTTCTGCGTTAGGCTCTGGGGTGATGCGGACCCCTTTTCAAGTCCCAGCAACATGTCTCCGCTTGACGGGCGTGTGCCGGGTTCTGTTCTGCAGAGAGTCGCCGCTCTCGGTCAATCTTCAGGTACCCAGAGAATCCAATACCCCTTAATTAAGGAACATACCTTAAATTGTAAGGGCCTTAATATTGTGATTTGAGGTATATTCCTTAATTAAGGGGTATTGCATGGGTTCTCTGGGTAGCGGACTTTTGGCGTCCAAAGTTTGGTTCACCGGGAGCTCTGACATTGAGAACAAGAACTGACCCAACACACTGTTCCAAAACTGCGCTTAAAGCCACAACCCTAACCCCTAACCCACACCACCATGGCCAATATCGGTATCGAATTTGACTTTGCGCGACCCTATTCTCATAGAGTTATAGCCTACTACCGGACTGCGAAGGGCCACGAGACTCCGTACGTCCGTGTAAGGTCAGCTAGATTTCGTGATATTATTGCCCCTCTACATTGTCCTATAAGCCCGAAGGGTCCTCAGTACCCATTCTGCAACTGTAGAAAATACGCTCTAAACCCTGAACCCTAAAGCCCTGAACCCTAAACCCAAAACCCCAAAACCCTGAACCCTAAAACCCCAAAACCCTGAACCCATAACCCCAAAACCCTGAACCCTCATTACAATCTACTCTTCAGGACACCAGAAACCCTGAGTCTGAGTACAACAAATCTGAACCCTCACGGCTGCCGTCGGGTTTATAGGGTATATAGGGTTTATAGGGTTTATAGGTTTATGGGGTTTGGGGTTTATAGGGTTTGGGGTTTATAGGGTTTGGGGTTTATAGGGTTTATAGGTTTATAGGGTTTATAGGTTTATGGGGTTTGGGGTTTATAGGGTTTGGGGTTTACAGGGTTTGGGGTTTATAGGGTTTGGGGTTTATAGGGTTTATAGGTTTATAGGGTTTATAGGTTTATGGGGTTTAGGGTCTATAGGGTTTGGGGTTTATAGGGTTTGGGGTTTATAGGGTTTGGGGTTTATAGGGTTTGGGGTTTATAGGGTTTATAGGTTTATGGGGTTTAGGGTCTATAGGGTTTGGGGTTTATAGGGTTTGGGGTTTATAGGGTTTGGGGTTTATAGGGTTTGGGGTTTATAGGTTTATAGGGTTTAGGGTTTATAGTTTATAGATTTATAGGGTTTAGGGTTTATAGAGTTTAGGGCTTATAGGGTTTATGGGGCTAATAGGGTTTAGGGGTTTAGGGTTCATAGGGTTTCTAGGGTTTAGGGATTTAGGGCTTATAGGGTCTGTATGAGTTTGGGGTTTAGGGTTAAGGGTTCTGGCCCCATCACAGATCCCCCTTCTTGAAGATTGACTGTCTTCGGGATTATCTGAACCCTGCCAATACCGAGCCCCAAACCGACTTATGTGAGTCATTCATGCATGACAGCGGTTAGAAGGCAGGTGCCCTCGGGTCTGGGCCTGGGTAACATAGGGTCCAGAAGTTATAAAGAGGAACCCCCAAGAATACTATTGGTGCTTATTTCGACCCCTCTACTAGGCTTGCAGCATGAGGCATGGTCTTGTCAGAGCCTGCGTGATGCAGGGCTAGGAAGAAGGCCGATCGAAGGTCTCCGGAACTTTTGGGTTTTCTCGGCTCAGGGACCCTGACTCTATAGACCTAAACTCTTATAGAATCCCTTAGAGCCCTAGAAAGTCCTTACGACTCCCTGTCCTTCAGGCCACCCTCAAAGAGCAAATCCCACCCAAGGCTTCAAAAGCTGAGACCTACGCACCACAGACCCGCTGGACATCTTTGCAGCATGCTCTTTGCTCAAACTTGTAAGCTGTTTGGGGAGCCATGACAATACGTACCGTACGACTGCGGGCTTGCAGTCATATTAATTGAGAACAGGCCTTACTGCAGAAAAACCTCGGTAATCCCTGACCCCCTATATTCGAACCTCAAGCCTCTAGAACTTGCCGTTCTACACCCTAAACCTAACACCAGAAACCCACCAACATCAAACTACCAAATTCCGAAAAGTAGAACCGCCTTTCTGCAGATCTCCATGAAACCATAACCCGACCCCTCGCTACACTACTAAAGCCTAAGCCCCAAGCTCCTACTTCCAGAAGACCTTCAAGCTTGCTTTGGCCGGTAATGCAGTCTTGGCTTCGAGACGTCTTCTTGCCCGTTTTTCGGGCTCAAGGTTGTAAGGTTCCATAAAGGTTTGGCAGCCGCTTTCTCCGCGACTTGGCTCGTTGATGAAGGGATCTTGCACCCCTGAGGTGTCACTGGTTGGGGCTGTCGCCTTCGTTTTAATGGAGGGTGGTCGGGGTTGCATGTTTGAGTGCTTTGACACGTTGAAGGCCCGTGGCTTGAACTTTACAGCGAAGGCCGCTCTTCGATGCTTAGAGCTTCTGGAAACTCGGCCCGGCTCCTAGCAAGAAGCCAACAGAGAGGATTGGAATCCATTAGTGGGCTAGACACGTTTTGACACTCTCACGAACTCGGACAACCCAGGAGTGGGTCTCGTTGTGAAGACACCGTGAGCTTGTTGAGGGTCTGGAGTCTCCGGCCTTTGCTACTTTCCGAAAATTCGGGTACCTTATTTTGGGGTCCTTCTGATAAGGATCCTTCTATTTAGGGTGCTATATTAGGGTCCCCTATTTTTGGAAACCCCCAATATGGGCACCCCTTGACCCTGTAGTAGGGCTGCCAAGGGAAAAAAACCTCGGATATGTACGGCTTCATGCTGAAATCCTATGACACAGATCCGACGGTAAAGGGGATGCATAAGGAACCAGTCTGGCCCGAAGCCAAGCTGCGTTTCTTCGTCTGGCCGCACAAATGCTGGCCGGAGGTCTACTACTGCCGTTCTCAGCTGCATGTTCCGCAGGACTGGCCGCAAAGATTGCCTCAAATCCACAGCTGCACTTTCAACTTACGAAGCCTCCAAGCCAAAACAAGAACACATGCTTGCGGCACTTGATATTTTGAGCTACTTCACAGGTTTAGCATGGCAAGGTCGCTGTCCCATATCGTCGAGTATCACGCAAAATCCGTGCTTGCCTCCGGATCATACTGTGGTGTTGGTGGCACTGACGAGGCCACACGGCCCCCCAAAAAGTGATACATGCGTATCTATATGTCAAGACACGTTAGATAGAAAAAATAGATAGATAGATAGATAGAGAGAGGGAGATAGAGAGATAGAGAGATACATAGATAGATAGGCAGACAGGTAGATAGATAGATAGACAGGTAGATGGATGGATAGATAGATAGACAGGTAGATGGATGGATAGATAGATAGAGAGGTAGGCAGATTAGATAGATAGATGGATTGATGGATGGATGGATGGATGGATGGATGAATAGATACATACATAGACACAAAGAAAAAGAAAGAGAGAGAGAGAGAGAGCCGGAGAGTTGACATATCAGTATGTCAAAACCTAAATGCTGGGAACAGTGGGGAAACGAGCCTAATATCTCCATGTCGATGTCTCTAACTTTACGGCCTCTTCTGTATGTTTAGGCACACATATAAGGCGGGGGAGAGACGTGAATTCTTATGCATGCGGCACGGGATGTGTGTATATACATATACAGAGAGATAGAGACAGAGAAGAGCCAGGAAGAGACAGAACGAGACCTTCATACACACAGCAACCCCCCGGATTTTTTGGGCTCTCGGGCTCTGGGAGAAAGGCCTCCATGTGTGGAGGCTTGGGATGAGACGACACTAGATTCCTGCCCAAAAACTCCGTCACAGGCCTCTGACATCGTCCCGGAGGATTTCGGTTTACGACTCACCCCAAACCCCACAAGCTCCAACCCTGCAGTACGCCAAAATCCGAAGCTCGTCAGGGGCGTGACACCCTAGAGCCGAGGTATCTCGAGTGTTCAGAAACCCCCTCCCCCACAGACATAAGGCGAGCAGCTCAAAGGTGAGTTCATGAGGGTCAGTGGCCTGCACCAACCGCGAGCCTTGAAAGGGTCTGGGATGTAGAATTGTTCGTTGAGGTTTGTGTTTTAGGCTTCTGGATGTAACGCTGGAATTTCAGCACTCACAACTGAGGGTTCTGATGATACCCTAAACCCTAAACCCTAGACAGCTTTTGGGTGGTGGTTTCGGATTCGGGACCTTGCGCAGGCGAGGGTTTGTCGGGTCAGGTCATGCTGCCAGCTCTGGGCTTAAGTCGAGGGCTTTGGGTTGGATTTAGGGTTTAAGGTTTAGGGTTTAGGGTTTTGGGTTTAGGGGGCTCAATAATTCGAACAGCGTGCGGGGTTTGTCATATCAGAGTCCTGCAGGGACTATGTGGGAATTGTCTGAGGAAGTATTCAGCCCCAAAAGAGTGCACCTACTACTCCTTTGCTCAAGGAGTTCACGGCAGCGAACAACAAAGGACATGTGCGTCTTCTGAATCACACACGTTTAAAGGATAATGAAAGCCAAGCAGGTCACCGGGTCCCCAAAGGGGGGCCCTCAACCCTTAACCCTGAAGCCTTAAACCAAACTACACGAAACACAAAAAGAGACATGGACCAAGGCAAACTGAAAACCTGCTTTAAACCCTGACTTAACCTGTCTCACACTGAACCAAAAAACAAAACCTAATTCCTGCAAGACCCAAGCCCCAGAGCCCAAACAATGAAACCCTGGAGACCGGTCGGACATCCAGCACAGGTCCTGCAGGTAGGAACAGTTGTGAAGGCCCAGCGACGGCCTTCCCATCAAATGTGACTGGACTGGAGGGCTTCGGATTGAGGGAGAAAAATTAGGGTTTAGGGTTTAGGGCTTAGGGTTAGAGTAGGGATCCAAATAGCAAGGCCCTCATAGGCACAGTTCTTCTATTCATCAGGGCCTCATGGTTGTCCACAGTAGACCACCCCGCACGACACACAAGAACACCCCATGCATTTGCCCTGTGTGTGTGTGTCTCTCCGTCGCTCACGCATTCGAACTAGAGGTTCACTGTAGCAAACCCCGAAACCCTAAACTCCGAAGACTTTCCAGAATCCCTAAATCTATGGCTACAGCCAAACTCCGAAGACTCATCAGAATCCCTAAACATCTATGGCTACAGCCAAAACTTCGAAGACTCTCCGGAATCCCCAAATCTATGGCTACAGCCAAAACTCCGAAGACTCTCCAGAATCCCTAAACATCTGTGGCTACAACAAAAAACTTCGAAGACTCTCCAGAATCTCTACACATCCGTGGCTACAGCCAAAACTCCGAAGACTCTCCAGAATCCCTAAACATCTGTGGCTACAGCCAAAACTCCGAAGACTCTCCGGAATCCCTAAATCTATGGCTATAGCCAGAACTCAGAAGACTCTCTAGAAACCCTAAACATCTAAGGCTATAGCCAAGAGAAAGGCCGAGAGACGGAAGAACCCCGTCGATGCATGGGGCCGTCGGGAGGCTCACGTTCGTTGCGTTGCAGAGTCCACAGGTTCCTTGAACGTTTTAGGGCTTAAGGCTTTTAGGGTTTCAGGGTTTAGGGTTGGTTTAGGTCCAGGGCTTTTAGGGTTTAGGGCTTGAGGGTTTAGGGTGTAGGATTTCAGGGTTCAGGGTTTAAGGTTTAGGCTGTAAAGGGCTTGGGATTTCAGGGTTTCAGGGTTTAGGGTTGCGGATCATGGGGTAGGGGGGTTATTTGTGGCTCGAAAGCCCTAGCTTTTTTAGGACTTACATGCAGAAACCACAAAGGAACCCGAACAAGGAACCCGACCAAAGTAGGTTTTTTTGAGTACAGGTGGGGTTTAGGGCTGAAGGGTTCTAGGGATGGCATAGGCCTTATAGGGGGTCTAGGGTGACGTCTGAGTTGTGTTGAACAGAATTTGGAGGCTAGGGTTCAGGATGTAGCGCGGTGGGGTAGGATGTGGGGATAAAGGTTTGGGATATCAGCTTTGGATTTTGGCCTCTCGGGGTTTGGGGTTTAGGGTTTTAGGGTTTAGTGCTTTAGGGCTTTAGGGTTTTAGTGTTTAAAGGGCTTTTAGGGTTCCAAGGTTAGGTTAAGGGTTTAGGGGACTGTTTGATGGGCTTGATCGTTTCACCCGGGGCAAGAGGCAGGCTCGGCGATGTTACAAGCCGACTGCCTGGCAGAGGTCTGCAAACATGATAAGTCCCTCCGAAGGGGTGGATCCGATATGCAAGGCATCATGTAGCGATTCTAGACGAGATCTCTGGCGCTGGAGTGGATCACAATTTTGGTTTGCCCCCGGGAATGGGCCGATAGAGGCCGAGACTCTAGAGATGTGCAGACCTTGCGGACGAAATGAATCCTAAAAGGGTTTAGGGTTCATCTACCAATATAGGGATTCATAGTATCAGGGTCTAGGGCCCCCTACTTTTAAGGGTTCATTTCGTCCTTCAGGGATACAACTTTGTTTAGCCGAGGCTCCCGAGCAATACTCTGCAGCATCGGCCGGCACGCCACAGATTCCGGCCGCTTTGGCTTCCGCGCAATTGGTCACGGGCCCGTTCGCGGGAAATACCTTCAGAGGTGTCCCCTATTTTGCACCGCAACACGAGCATATCCTTATCGGCTTTCCTCGGTGTACTGAAGTTTACCCTGAGCCGACTCACTATTTGTGTTTACCCGCAAGTCGTTCCTTGATGAAACGCTTCGGAAGAAAGTGTCAGCCAGCATGAGAAACCTGGATCCACTAGTGTGAAAACAACTGAATGCACAGACTACATTGCAGGTCTTGTGTGACAAACAAACACACACACACAGAAATCGAACCAGTGCGTGGACTGACCACCATCAAGATCCGTGCCGGGGCAGTCGTGGCAGCAACGCTGCAGATCTTCAAAAACGAAGGCTAAGGCACTGCTGCATCTCCGCATGCGCGGCAGCTGCTAGGGCAGTAGTCTGCCGGAGTTTCCTTGGATCACGACGGCCACCTGTACCCTACAGCCAAAAAATGAGGGTTAGTTGTTGGTCAAAGGTCTCCGGAATGTTGTAGATGCTGGAAGTTTGTATAGTTCGCCGGCTGGGGCGTAGAGATGTGCATGTTCTTGCTGGCAGGTTCACGGTTGACTTCTTGAGCGAGAAGTTTGCCATGGAAATCCCGAGGCTTCGTGATGATCCTGTCTTCCGGGCCATGGTGGTGGAAGCTCTGACCCCAATTAATGCTTGCCTGCACAGAAACGATGAACCAAATGGTAACCGACAAAAACCAACAATCTTAAACCTCCTGCAGCCCTGCAAACGCAGGGCATGTCCCCGATTCTCTGAAATTCCTCCAAGACTCCGATGCGGCACATGAGCAACTCACAGGACAGAGATGTGCCAAGGGCGGCCAGTACCGGGGGTTTCCTTCACACCAGTTTGCCTGAGATCTGATTGGGGGAAATTGAAACAAAATTGGCGTCATGAACATGGGGGTGTCAGGTAACACAGAAGCCTGCAGAATAATACGAACACCAACTGGAAAGACCCTGTCTCAAAATGGAGTCGAATAACAAGGAATCCTCACGTTCCTGATTAATTTGGAATAGAGTACTCGGCCCAGGAGTGGAGCTGAGCGAACTACTTCCTTACATCAAGGATTCTACCCACAAGACCTCCTGCAGTCCTCATCTTGTTTTGGTAGGGCTTGGGGTTGAGGAGCATGGTATATTCAGGCTTGTAGTCGGGGTTTAGGGCTGTGGTGGAGAGACGAGGGTTTAGGTTGAGGTTTTTCTACGGCAGGATCCTCACCATGGATTTGGACCTACAGCTCGAACATCAGACAGTGAAATATTCAATATTCGGGCATCATCACCGGCCCTATGACTAAAGCTGAACCTCTGAACCCTACTTAAGCTTCAACTTAAACTGAAATTCTCCAGAGCTTTGGGCAGCAAAGGAAGAGATTTCCCTTTGCGCGGCCTTCCTCCACACACGCCCTAAAACCCTAAGACCCCATAAAACCCTAAACCCGATAACTATACCCCTCCCCAAGCACCCTAAAATCCTAACCCTGTAACACTAAACCCTAAAGACCTAAACCCAACGCCCTATAACCCTAACCCCTATAAACCCTAAACTCAAAAATCCCAAACCCCCTGAAGGTCCTGTGCCAAAAAACAACCATGGAAGCCCACAATCTGCCATAAAGTTTGTAAGTTTCGGGCTATGGGCCTCAGGTTTAGGGTTTAGGGTTTATAGGTTTCGGGCTAGGGCTTGAGGTTGGGGATAAGGAGAAGGAGTTAGGATCCATCCCGGCCTTACAACGAAACCTTGCTGAACCCACCCGCCTTAGTACCTAGACAAAGGTTTTCATTATGTCATATATTCATACATACATGCATGCATACATACATACATACATACATACATACATACATACATACACACATACATATACATTTAGAATATTCATACACACATACTTCCGTACATCCCTACATACACAGGAAAACTTAACAAAGGCATCAGACAGTACCAGTAGTAGCAATAAGAATAACAATTGTCATAATCATAGCCCTAATCATAGTATTAGTAATGGCAATATTCATATTCATAATTGTCACCATGAAGAAGTATTAATATCATATACAATAATCAGCAACCCTGAAGAAGACTTTACGCCCTGTAGAACCGAACCCAGAAAACCCTGAACACCAGAATTCCCGCTCCGGATGCTTTCGTGATGGGCTCGGTCTCTCCAATCACCGCCAGGCCCACGCAGCCCATCTCCTCTTAGGTCTGAGCCTTATAAACCCTAAACCCTTAAACGTAGTTCCTTTTGTTATTGGGTGACCTATTTTAGGATTAGGATCCTATAATAAGAAACTAAGGAAACCCAAAAAGGGTACTACATTTAAGGGTCTAAGTAAACCCTAAACCCGGTTTAGGGTTTGGGTCTTAAGGGTTTCAGGTTTAGGCAAAGGTTCAGGATTTACGGATTCCAGGAGCCTTCATGAGAAATAGGCTTCCATCTGCTCATCTTATAAGGTTCCTATTTCAACACAGGGCGTTGTTCAAGAGGGCTGTGGGTAGTAGGAGTCCTGAAAGTTCTGCAACAGGCTCTGCACGGGTTTCTACAAGGGTTCTACTTACAAGGGTTCCTGGAAGTTGAACTTTATCGGGCTTGATAAGGATCGTAAATAACTTAAGGGCCGAGTACCTTAGCCCCAAAAAGTTAACCTTTCGAATTATAATAGGTTTATATAAGCCCCAAAAGGTTAAAGGTTACCTACTCAGCCCCTAGGATAAGGGGCCAGAGTGATTAGACTGATTAGACTATACTAGGCTTCAGCGATATAACATAACTAAACCCCAACCTTATAAACTCAAGGCTATAGGCCGCCCACCTCCGAAAATGGCACTTAAGCCCCTCGACCTCGATGGCGCAGAGCGAACCAATACGCCTGCCTGCCGCAGCCACGGGGACGGTAGCACCCCCGTCCTTCACCCAAGCCGCCCTGACTCACAGTCTCCCGAGCAGATTTCAAGGCCCTTTTTAGGGACCCGCCCTACCCTGCCCTGCGCCCTCTGGCCCCTGCCGAGGGTGGGCTGTCCTTACGCCACTCGACTTAGAGTGGTCTTGAAATTTCAACAGCTTTGAAAAGCCGCCGCTGCCTCGCTCCAGGGCTTGACTCCAGACCTGCTTCGACATCTGCATTGCATTCAATGACGCATTGCCTTAAAGAAGAGCTTGTAGAAAGAGTGAAGCCAAAGGAATGAGTTTGAAGCTAAGCCCTAAACGAGATAGGTTTGCGTCGCTTGGCCGCCTCAGACGGCGTGGGGTGGGTGAAAAAAAAGCCCACCACCATCGGGGTAGAGCAATCGCCGTGCTGTGGTACACCCGAAGCTGCGCTATCGCCAAGTTTGTTCACCAACGCGCTGTTCCACGGCAAACCCGCAACCCTAAACCCTGAACCCTTAAACCCTGAACCCTTAAACCCTAAACCCTTATAGCCCTAAACCCGAAACCCCAAGCCGCCAAATCCTAAACCCGGAAGAAACTTCAAGACCGTGGGTTGTGCCTAAAGCTCGTAAGAGCCCAGAAGAAGCTCTTAATTATGGGTAGTTATCTAAGTTAGGGCCCTTTTCAGGATCCTTTTGTAAGGGCTCCGTACTATTTTGGGGACCTAAAAAGGGACCATCATTTAGACAACTAGCCATATGATGTCGTGTTGCTGGGCCCAAAGAGCCTCTGAAAGCGTGAGTTCTAGGAGCCCTGGTCCAGGGTTCGGGGGGGAGGGTCTTCCGAGGGTTTGGGTCCAGAGGAAAAGGTTCAGAAAGACCCAATGTACCCCAAATCCTAAATCCCTAATGTAGGAGCCTAAATAACTAAGTACCCATACTATGTTGGGGGGTTCCTTATTAATACAGTTCTAAGTGTAGTCTTCAAATTATTAAGGACCCTATATTTAACATCAAACCTGAAGCCTCAGACTCCCGACCCAAACCCTAGACAAGAACCGACACCGACAGAGCCGTTTGCTTCCCACCGAGGAACACCTGAACTCGAAACCGCCCCACTGGTGGAACCTTCGACCCCTAAACCCAGACTCTAACACCCTAAACCCTAACCCCCCAAACCCTAAACCCTTAGCCCTAAACCCCAAGCTCTAAACTCCACACCCAAAGGCCTAAGCCCAAAGTCTTAAGCCCCAAACCGTCTCCTTCATGAAGTCCACGAAGCCAAGAAGGGTAGGAGCTTCCGGCACCGTCCGCCTTAACTGCCATGGGATGCTGACTTTTTTTCTCGGGTTTTAGGGGGTTGGGATTTAGGGATTTTGGGGGCTCTACAAGGCTTGAAGATTATAATTTAGGGATTTGGGGCTCTATAAAGCTTGAAGATTATATGGGCGTGAGGTCTATAGGGCCTGGGGTCCCTTGGTACGACTTTTGGGGTTGAAGGCTGGGGGCTCCGAAGCTTCAGGAATGTGGGGTTTAGGGGTTTTGAAAGGGTTGCGTAGGGTTACTCGTCGGCCCGAAAACAGGCCGCAATGGCAAAAGCCAACCCCAAATCAGACCTAGTAACAGCCAGAGTTTCGGGTTCATAGTAAGAGTTTAGGGTTGAGGGCTTAGGGGTTTAGGGTTAAGGGTTTAGAATTATAGGGGTTTAGGGTTTAGAACTCCAGTCATCATTCTAGTCATCATTGCTTTCTTTGGGTGGCGCCGGGCTGTTCGACGTTTAGGGTGTTGAGGCCTTGGGATTATCGTGAAAGTCTGTAGACCGTAGGGTCTGAATTATTACTAACAATGACTATACAGTTCTCCTGTAACATCCCCCACAACAAGTAACTGTTCAAGCCGCTGGCTTACTTTGGACGTTCCTAGTTGAAACACTTCCTGGGGCTTGGGGCCTCTGTGCGAAAGCATGACCTGTCTTGCGCAGGTTCATTTTCCAACCCGCAGAGTGCTTCAACCAAGTAAACCCTAAACTCTAAACTCTACACCCTAGAACCCGTAATTCCTAATCCAAGGAGCATGTCCTGTCCCGTGTAGTGGGACATTACCGTGAGGTAGTTCTCCCAGAATCGCAGCCATTTCTTCGGGTTCAGCGTTTGGGACTTGTAGGTCTCTACTTCGCATTTTGAGGGCAAAGCAAGCTCTGGCAAGCTTTGACATTGTACGTCTCCCCCTGTCCCCGTCCAAAAAAGTACTGAACGCGGCTTCTGTCAACATAACATGAGAGACTGGCTTTTCTCGTTGTAACGGCCCTGCGCTCAGTTTGGAGAGTCGCACGCCACCTTAGCATTTCCGAGCCTGTCGTGCCGGCCGTGGCAAAGCATGACACAGCCTTCAGCGCACAGTTGTGAAGCAAATCTGCAGCTATTGACTCCAAGCGGGCGTTGGAGCCCCACCTAAAACTACCAACATCTGCAAACCCTAAACAACCTGCAAACAGGAAATTCGCAGCCCAGGCTCGGTGTTGATCGGCATGTCCTGAGCGATCGATATCTCGGATGCAGTTGCAAGGTGCGGCCTTACTGGTTAGAGCGCTGGCTTGGCTTTGGGGTATGATGCACTATACCTGTCTTATGTAGTGAGTAGATAGATGACGAGGTAGCACTTCAAAATTTGTCCGACGAAAGCGCTCTCAGAGCCCCCAAAACTAACACCACCCCCCCGAAACCAGCATCTGTCTGTGCCACACACATACACACACACAAACACACACACACACAGCACTTGGCGGATCACATATATATATATATACATACACACATATACCTATACATATGTAGATAAATATGTATAATTATAAAAGCATATTGCCAAAGGGGGGGTAGTTTTTTCCAAAAAGGTATAACTCCCTAAAACCCGAGGTATTGGAGAACTATAAGCTAAAATCCCACGAACCCCGGCGTCCTCGCATGGGCGCGCGTTGGCCGCGGCCAGCGCCTCCGTGCGACAGGCGCCGGAGCAGCCCTGGGATGGGACCTGAAGGGTTTAGGGCCTATAGGGTTTAGGGTTTAGGGTTATAGGTTTTAGGGTTTAGGGTTCTAGGGGTTTAGGGTCTTTAGGGGTTTAGGGTTTAGGGGTTTAGGGTTTAGGGTTTAGGGTTTTAGGGTCTATAGGTTTTGGGGTTTGGGGGTTTAGGGTCTTTAGGGGTTTGGGGGTTTAGGGTCTTTAGGGGTTTAGGGTTTTAGGGTCTATAGGTTTTGGGGTTTGGGGGTTTAGGGTTTATAGGGGTTTGGGGGTTTAGGGGTTTAGGGGTTTGGGGGTTTAGGGTTTAGGGGCTTTAGGGGTTTAGGGGTTTAGGGTTCAGACTGCAAGGCTTCCTGAATAAGGGCTGAGCTGTCCAGACGACCCAAGGGTTTAGGGGTTTCGGCTTTAGGGTTTAGGAGGAACTCGGAGTTTTGGCCTCGATGCAAAAGAAACGGTTCAAGTCTTGTTCGGACTTGCCTGAACCCTACGATTTCCGTTTTCGGGTTCTTCTTCTGCCTTCCTGACATGTTTTCTTGAAAAGGGCAGGTGTGGGGGTTCAACCCGATCCGCGAACTCCAACTTAGGGCTTAGAGGTTTAAGGTTTAGGGTTTACATAGGGCTTTGGGGTTCAGGGTTTAGGGCTTATATAGTGTTTAAGGTTTAGGGTTTATAGGGCTTTGGGGTTCAGGGTCCCAAAACCCTGAAGGCTTGAAGCTCCGGAAGTCGGGGTCTCAACGGCCTCGGCACCGCAGGCAGCGCTCAAGGCTGAAGTACGGCAGTATGGATTCTGCATGCCTCCTTCGTCATGCTATCATACCCTGAACCCGGCGGCCGCGACACCCCACACCCCCTGCAAATCCCAAGCCCATAACGGCTAACTGTATGGCCTTGGCGACTCAAAGGATGAACCCCGGGTTCCGTAAAACACCCCAATTCCCGTTTTTCCACCGCCCCTGCAGTGACAAGTTCAGAGAACCCTCGTCCAGACCCCTAAACCCTGAACCCTGAACCCTAAACCCTATACTACCCTATACCCTAAACCCTATCTATCTATCTATCTATCTATCTATATATATATATGCATCAGTTGAGGGACCTTGAACCAGGGGTACGCCAGTGGCTCGTGACACTGGCATGTCCTGCGGCTCGGAGGCATCTCTGACTTGTGGTCTGGTGGTGCAAGGAGTCGGCGTTTCCGACCCAGAGAACCCAATACCCCTTAATTAAGGAACATACCCTTAAATCATAATATTAAGGCCCCTATAAGTTAAGGTACATTCCTTAGTTAAGGTGTATTGGGTTCTATGGGGACTTGGGCGTTCGGCTGCCTTGCTCTTCGCTTTCCGAGACAAGCCGGCTAAGGAACTGGAACTGAGCTCAGAGGTTCCGCGTTCAACTTGAGGGTTTGGGGCCCAGGGGATTCAGATCAACAAAACCAAACAGCTGAAGAGCACATAAGAGCCGCACAGGTGAGACTAGTGACTAGTTGCTGCTGAGCATGCGCATGAAAGCCTGAATACTTTGACTAGAGTCTAGTTTCTATACAGCTTGAATGTGTTCTGGGACCCCCAAGGGGTAAACACATAACCCTAATCCCTATAGTGATTATTACAACTGAACACCTCCTGCCCAAAGAGCGGTCCTTCCGCACACCAAGCGCAACAGTCGCGAGCTTGGGTCCTGGAAGATTCCATAGAAGACCGGCTACATACATGACGGGTTACTATATGATATAATATAATCATTAAAGGACTATAGGGATTCGGCACCCGGATTACTGACCTATATGATTATACTATACTATACTCTACTACACTAGGCCTTAGTATGCTAGACTAGACTATACTCGTCCCGACCCGACCCGACCAAAACATACTATACGCGGGATTCCGTCGTGTTGAGGGTCCAGTTTGAGTGTTCTTTCGTTCAGGATCTTATTCAGTCCTACCCATAGGCTCCAAAGTAGTTCCTTTTTGTTTGTTTATATTTAGGATCCTATAAGGTAACCCCAAAAAGGAACTTCTTTGGGGTTAATTATGACTTTCAAAACCCATATGCGGGATTGCTTTCTCAGAAACTCTCCATATGATGGGCTAGTGGAGTATGGTTGAAATAATATGTGGCGCTCAACAGCGAAAGACGACACCCGCTTTAGACGTATAGACGTATATCGGGCCTTTGAGGATGTAGGGTTATGTGCAGGCTTGTGCACCCTAAACCTGGAACTCTAAACCCTAAGAAAGGAAAGATCGGGAAGCTTCGATGCTTAGGGTCGCTTCGTAACGCCATGGCCTAAGGTAGCGTTTTTGTTTGGCAAACCAAACTGTGCGCACCTACGTGAAATCCGCAGAGCTTCATTAGATGTCGGATGTTTAAACAGCAGGTGCGAGTCGTTCTTGTTTTTGAAGCTGGGGAAGACATGAAAACTGCAGCCTGCCTAGGGCCCAAGGTGAGTCCACATGCCCACGCAAAAGCACCTGCTGCTGCCTCGAATTGCCTGCACCTCCTACAAGTAAGTATTGCCCCTGCGCAGGAATCCGGCTCAGACCGTGATTTTGGAGGCCTCGCACTTGTCTGCCAGCTCTGCGCATGTCTCTGCATCCTCTCTCTGAAGCCTCAGTGGAAAGCTTCTAGCTTCTAGAAATGCAGACCCCGTAGGCTTGCCCCGGGCTACTGATAGCCGTAAGGTTCTATAAAGCCTCTCGGACCTAAAATACAAGTAATGCGTCAACAAACCGTTGGGCTTTTCTCCGATAAAGAAAATTAACTCTAGACCCGGGTTGAGGTTCAGGGCCCTGGTCCCGATGCAAGGATGCAGGTTCAGGCTGGAGGGCTCAAAGATGTAGTGTGTGGGTGTCAAGTGCATTTGGGGATTCGGGCTTAGGGCAGCGAGGGTAGTTGGAATACTTGTAGCCCCCATGTACAACCGACTCACTGAATCCCATACCCTGCAAACAATGAGCCCTTAATCTTAGCCTGCACATACTCCCGTGTAGGGGCCTCATAGAACCTTGTGCGCGCGCACACACACGCACACCCACACACACACACACGTGTGTATGTATATATGTATGTATGTATGTGTATATATATATATATAAATACTACATACAAACATACAAACATACAAACAAACAAACAAACAAACATACATACATACATACATACATTAATACACACATTACATTACATTACATTACATTACATTGCACTGCACTGCACTGCACTGCACTGCACTGCACCGCACCGCACTGCACTGCACTGCACTGCCCTGTGCTGCGCTGCGCTGCGCTGCACTGCACTGCATGCATGCATGCATGCATGCATCCATCCATGCATGCATACATACATACATACATACATATATGTATACATATATGCAAAGCCCCTGTCAAATCCTGAAAAGCCTGTTTCTGCGAGGCTCATGGCTGCCGCGCTCCGAAAATGCGGCCCATAGCCAGCTACCAATACTGGCCTGCTTCTTTTGTGGGTTTAGGGCTTTTAGGGATTAAGGTTACTTGTCTCCCGCCTAGCTAGGACACGTCTGCACTGCAAGGTCGGTAGGGGACACTTTGAAAGTTGACCGTTGAAAGTCGCTCTAAGCATCACCACAACATCCGAACCATCCATAATCTGAGTTTGGTGTGACAGAAGGATACAACAATAACTCGGTCTCTCGGATAAACTCTAAATCCCTGCCTAAACCCCTAAAGTCTAGGATTCTTGGAATTCCCAGTCATAGTCATTCAATCCAGCACGATGGACCGATCCGTCGTTCAGTGCTTGGTTTCGGGGTTCAGGGCTTTAGGATTTCTTCCTGGAAGACTGAGACGGTGGGAGGAGTTTTGTAAGGCTTCAGGGTCTCAGGCTTTGTTGGAGTTTGGGCCATTTAGGTTTAGGCGTTTGGCGTTGACGGTTGCGGCTTTTGAGGGATTTGCGTCTCAGGTTTCGGGCATGCTGCTGTGCTACTGGTGAGGTTCGGGTTTAGGACTCGGGTGTTTCATCGTTGTCTCGAGATTTGCGGCCGGGTCGGGGTCGGTGCGTTCTTGGACAAACATTGAAAAGCAAGCTGTCCGGTTTAGGAACTTGTGCTGCCAGGAGTTGCAGTGCCTGTTCTGTCAAGACTCTACGCGGGCGACAAACCCTATCAAAGCCCAGTTGCCCGTTTGAGTGGGCTACTGTTCCTGTGCAAATCTCTGTGCATTTCCAATGCCCATGATGTAGGTGACTAGGCTCTTAGGGTAAAAGAGATCTCTGCACTCGCCCTCGTCTCCTCTTACAGGTGCTCTTGGATCCCCATAAACGTTTTCGGAATTACCCACGGAAATATACGGAGAAATATTGAGAAGACTATTGGTTTAAGACTGAGGCCCTCGGCTGATGTCTTTGTCTTCTCACGCACCAGCGCCACCCCCTGCAGCATCCCTGCACATACAGGGGTTAATAGCATTGCCAGAATTGTTGACAGTAGTAGCATTATAAATAGCTTGTACGAAACTACTAATAGGCCTGCTTCTAATGAGTGCTACCTAGCCAGTATCACTGTAGACCACCACAGAGCCTTCAGCAAGTCAACACCTGCCGGACCCGGCCTAGCCTAACGCATAGTTTTCGATGCCCGCATCTGGAATGCATGGTTTCGGCCGAACAGTACGACTGCTAAACACTTGAGTGGGCGAAAATGAAAGCTAAACCCTGAAACTGAAATCTTCAGCAAGGCTGGCTGAGTTTCCCTAAAAATCCGTGACCCGATTCCCTAAACCCTACACCCTAAACCCTAAATCCCTAATCCCTAAACTCTACACCCTAAACCCTAAACCCCCATAAATTCCTAAACCCCCAAACCCCTAAAACCCCCGAAGCCTAGGATCCCTATAGATCCCTTGAAAGGAACCCTAAACCCCTAGACCCCTAAACCGGTGTAGGCCGAGCAGCCCTGCTTCTGGCCACTGGTCCGCATCGAGGCCTCAACCGTGCTCTGGACACAAAGCTACAAGTTAGATTTAAAAGAACAAGCTAGATATAAGCAAAACAAAAGCCAGCTGAGTGATCAACCGTGATCGGATCAAGGCTCAGGGTTCAGGGTCTTTTTGGGTTTAGGGCCTTTAGGGGGTTGAGGGCCTTTAGGTTTTTGGGTTTAGGGCCTTTATGGGTTTTGGGGGTTCAGGGCCGTTTTGGGTTTAGGGTTTAGGGTATAGGGCTCACCTTTAGGGTTTAGGGTATAGGGTTCAGGGCCTTTAGGGTTTAGGGTATATGGCTTAGGGCCTATAGAGTTTAGGGTTGAGGTCCAAGACCCTAAAACCTAAACCCTAAATCCCTGAGCTAAGAACCCCAGAAACTTCTTGGAGCAAAGGAGCAAAAAGGAAAGCGTGCCGCAAGGTCCTCCATCGTCATTGCCAGATTGGCCGCAAATGTGTCCTCTGGAGCCCGAAGTGGGCTTTGGCTGAGGCACGAGGCGGCTTAGATGTCGAGGCGCGTATGGTTTAAGATAACGTGCTCTTGCCCAACAGCTGAACTCAGGCAGCATCAAAGGATCTGGCAGGTGAACAAGCTGAATTTGAGTTCCATTCCCCTCCGAAGCCAAGCAAAAACCATTTTCGGATATTCCTGAAGAGCCCGTGGCCAAATACAGGCCGAAAGCCCAAAAAAACGCAACCAAGACCCTTGCAAATAGATTTGTATATGTATATACATACATAGTATGTGTATGTATATATATATATACATATATATATATATACATAGCAGTATTTCAGTACCCCGAACGTCAGACAGTGGTGCTAGAGGGCTACGAGAACCTAGGACAGAGCAAGCCGGGCCCACAACCCTCTGTCCGCGTCAGCGGCAAAGGAGATGTACTTTGAGACGGACCTGACATGGGGGGTTTCCGAAAATAGGGGGACCCTAATATAGCACCCTAAATAATAGGATCCTTATTATAAAGGACCCGAAGATAAGGTACCCCAAATTTTCGGAAACTCCCACATGGCCACGGCAGCTTCTGCATCCCAAAGGGTGTGCAGGAGATAAGAGACCCCAATGCAGACCCAAGAAGATGGGCTAATGTCGAAGCCTTAATAATTGGAATAGGGTCTTGGGGTTTTGTTCTACAGTAGTGCATGGTAACTAATTAATCAGGCCCCTATATGCCTGCAGTATCCGAACCTCAGGACCGACCCTGACGGTTTCAGGGGTTCAGGGTTTCGGGGTTCACGGCTTCAGGGTTTCGACTCACGCACTTGCGCAAGGCAGGCATGGCTCAAGACGTCCGAGATTCAGGGTTTAGGGTTTAGGGGTTATTGAACGCTGAAGAGCCTTGGGCTTAAGTTTCCTTGTTCTATAGTTGTGATTAGGGTTTAGGGCCTTTAAGGTTCAAGGGCTTACGGAGATCAGGGGCTTAGACCCTCGAAGCAAAACCCACTGAAAAGCCGAGGTCCACCCATTCCTAAAGACGTCAAGCCTAGATCCGCAAACAAGATAAACACAGCGAGAAGCCTATGTTTGAGTTGCGCAAAGAAGGACCCATGACCGTAAACTAAGTAGTAGCCCGCGCCCGGCCCCCCCTCTCCGCACCCGTCAGGGGCAGGCACCTCTTGAAGAAACCCGCCTCCTCGTTCCCCCAAAGCCCAGACCCCAGCTGCCTTTTTAGTTGGGGACCTTATTTGTCCTGTATCCTAGGGGGACGCAACGTTTAGTACCCCAACAAAGTTAACTGAAGACGTGGAGGAATCTTATGATATCGTGGTACCCTCCACCTGGCAACCCATCATATAAGTGACTGGGCCTTTCGTGTAGCCTACAAACCTTTTTACAGGCAACCCCGAAACAAACACGACAAGTCCTGAACTACGAACTAGGTGTAGCCCTATAGATCGCGAAACACTATACCCTATCCTTCCAAGGCCCAAACCCGAAAGCATCAACCCCCGAGCCCATCCTTGTTTGAACCCAGCCGGAGCCCACAAACCTGAATAACCCCTGGACGAGGCACCCATTTGCCAGATTGCCCTTGGCATGCTCTCCTACCGCCAACTCGCCAAGGCTGAAGGCAACCTGGGCTAAAAAGCCTTCTCGATTCACACAATGAATAACAAAATAGCAGTAGCCATGAAACATAGCAGTGATGGACATATTAATCCGGATCGTGGAAAGCTCATAGTAAAACGATAACAGCAGTGAAACAATGCAGGAAAAGTAGCAATAGCAGTCGTCGTCGTCGTCGTCGTGGTAGTGGTAGTCGTATAGGGAGTGGTAGTCGCGGTGGTGTGGTGATGGTCGCGCTAGTGGTCGTGGTCGTGGCAGCAGTAGTCGTCGTCGTCGTCATACTAGTAGAAGTAGTAGTAGTAGTAGTAGTAGCAGTAGCAGTAGCAGTAGCAGTAGCAGTAGCAGTAGCAGTAGTAGTAGTAGTAGTAGTCATAGCAACAGCCTGGTGAATCTAAGTTGTTGCAGTCGCATGACGGGATCGGATTATCGAAGCCAATGCCACGTAAAATTGAGAAACATGTAAAATCTAGAGTTCCATGTGAAAGGGCCGATGGACGCTGCAACGGTCGGTAGTACAAGGACGGTCGCAGGCTACCGGGGGTAAAGAAACACCTCAGCCGCTGTTTAAGGGCCCTTTGGCTTAGATAGCCTTCATAAAGGACCTGTAGGTCCTGAACCGCCCCTAAACCGCGCAAAATTCCGTGAAAGAGCCTGGGGCTCCAAACCCCTGAATCATTAGAATAAAGATTTGGGTGAGTAGAATTACGTAGGGACTATACGGGGTAGTGCGACTAGTTGTCCCTATATCAAAAACTCTGCAACCGGGCGACGCTTACATTTGCAAACGGCACGGTGTCAAAGCCCATCGGAAGTTGCTGATCCTCACGGCTTCGGGTATCAACTATGGCGTTTCTGTCACTTGTGGGACTGCACCCCTTTAACCCTTAACAGTTTTGGGGTTTAGGTTTAGGTTCTAAGGTTTCAAGCATAAACGAGTTTAGCAGGGGGTTTGGGCCTACGCGGTAGCAAAGACCAGGCAGGTAGGTGAGGCCGCTCGGAAGTTCGGAAAGGCAGAGCAGCTAAGCCGATAAGCTTTCTCTATCTTTGCTCCCCAAACCCCTGAACCCCACGCTTACCACAATTCCTTGCACCTCCAAGAGGATTCTCCAAAAAATGACGCAACAGAATTAGTATGTAATTATGGCTGGGCGATTAACACACAAGGGCAATAGGAACTATCATGATTGAGACAAGGAAGCGACATACTCCCAAAGCCAAAGAAGACAGGTGTTCTTGCATGGTCTTTGTAGGTTCTGAGATTTAGGTGTTGTACTTCATATAGAAGCCTGCATGAAAGACTCAGTATTCGGATTCCCTTAAGCTGCCTAATAAAGCTCTAGGAGAAGAGGCTCCGAGACCCTAGTCCAATCCCGAGGTGCCCTATTCAGAAGTCCTCATTGAAAGCCATCACGAAATCCTGGTTGTTCGCGCAGTACTCCTGCAAAGGGACGAACCGACCTCTAATCTGAAAACCCTATTCTGAAACCTATACTGGAGTTTCAGATAAGGAAGGACACCACAATTTTTACTACAGACCGTAAGTGGTAATGCCCTTAGGTAAAGCAGTACTCGCAATTTATCGGAAACTCCAACTGTTGCATGAGGAAGCAACATTGCGTGCTTCTGCTGGACGTTCGGAGTCTAGGCCCTAGGCTGTTGAAGCCTACCTAAACCCTAAACCCTAAACACTGAATACTCCTTATAAAACTCGATCACCCACAGAACACACACAGAGAAAGAAGCTGAACCCTACTAAACTCACTAGGCCCTGCAAGATCGCTCCATCGAAACCTATTTTGATTTCCCAACGCCTCACCCCACCTCCTCTCCAAGTTAAGAAAACACCCCAGTCCGAAATTAAAATCGCAAAGCCCTATAAATGCCCTAAAACCCTAAACCCTAAACCCCTAAACCTCGTAAAGCCCATGCTCTGCAAATCCTACAACCTGAAGCTCTGAACTCTGGACCAGCCCAGAGATCGTATGCGAAACTGAATTCAAGCAAAGCCCTGGCTCCTGACACTCGTTTCATTTTATATTTTACATGACTAATAATATAATTTCCAAGAAGATTATATGTCCAAATAATGCATAAACCCAAGAACCCACCAACCTTCAACCTTTCAAGGTCTGGGGTGGTTTGGGGGGGGGTTTCATGGTGAGCCCTGCGCAGAAGAAAGTTTCCAAGCCCAAAGAAAAAAGTCCAGGAACCGGAAAAACTACCAAAAAACCGTAAACCCTAAACCCTAAACCCTACACCCCTAAACCAAAAACCCTAAACGGTACTTCACCCCCAGTTTACGCCTTCTTCACAGCGATCATCGTCTGGCTCAGTGGCTGCACCCAAAGAAAGAAAGGTGCCAGCGAAAGAGACGCCACCATGACGAAGATGAAGAGGCCTTCCTGAAGCAGAGTCTCAGAGGTGTAGTGTTCGTTTAGGGTTTAGGGTTTCGGGGTTTAGGGTTTGGGGGAATTGCTTTAGACTGGTTAGTTATTGCCTCTGCATCGCTACCCTAACCCCGTAATAGGTCTTGTTGAAGCCAAGCTGACATGCATTCGACGAGCTTGACTAACCCCAAACCCTTAGGGCCCTAATTAAAGCCCTCATTCGCTAAGCCTCAAAGCCCTAAACCCTCAACCGTCATTCATTCTTGGCACGGGAGGCTTGGGCAGAGCGGTCTGCATGTGAGACTAAATCTCGGTGTGGGAACGGGGGTTCTGACTGTTATCATTGTGGCTAATCTTATTCTTATTCACTATTCTTGCGGTTGCAAGGCACACGGTGATTCTGACTATTCTACTGATCAGGATTGAAGAAACAAGATTGATTGTTTTTTTGGGAACGCTTCAGGACAAGGATGTTGTTAGAATGAAGCACCTGTGGGTCCTCGGACGATACATCCGTACATCAAACCCCACGCAACAGGACATCACACCTTAGCGCTTTTGGGCTTGAGGGCTCTGGGTGTGTTTTGTACTTCGGGCTTGTATGTTGTGAAATTGTAGCATGGGTCATTCGTGTGTTTTGAAGATAAAGGGACGTGTCAGGAAAATGTGCAAGCCCTATAGGCCTTGATGATTTGTTTACAACATCCTTGGCAAACCCATGCAAGCCCTATAGCAAGCCGGATGCAACCTTAAAGGCGCCCCCAAAATCTGAAACCTAGGACCCAACCGACTGCAACTAAACCTTAAGTCGACACGGCTCCGAACAATGGTTCTAGAATTCGGGCTCTACAACCACAGGCCGTGAGGTACTTGCAGGAGCTGACGTAGATTGCGTCATACCTGGAAAGCCTACCCACAGAACCAAAACCCCTTGATTGAGGAGTAAACCTTAAATCATAATATTAAGACCCCTATACTTTAAGATATATTCCTTAATTAAGGGGTGTTGGGTTCTCTGGATAATTTCAAAACTGCAAAGACCTAGGAGCCCCACGCCGTCATGCACAAAAGACTTCGCAGGATGTTTG
Organism: Symbiodinium necroappetens; assembly: GCA_905231915.1. NCBI lineage: Eukaryota > Dinophyceae > Suessiales > Symbiodiniaceae > Symbiodinium > Symbiodinium necroappetens. Next base: position 36,741 of record CAJNJA010051586.1, read on the forward strand.
AGGTCCATGTGTCGCAACATGGTCGACCCTGAATGTAGACCCCGAGTCGTAAGATCGTTGACATGAAGACCCAGAAAACAGAGCCTTCAACTCGAATCCACCCGAAAAGAAATTTCATGACGAGCTTCCATTTGACTTTTCACGCGCGTGTACTTCACTTGGATAGCCTCCAACTCATAAATGGCGACCTGTACTTTCCTCGCCGGTGGGCTTTTCTTGGTTTTTTCCTGTATCTGAAGCCATGTGTAGGGGGTGGGCTTCTTAGGGAAACGGGTCAGGGAATTTATGACTTCTAGCCGACGCCTCGCGTTCAAAATTTCGGGGCGGCTGAAGCAACGTCAGTATCGGAAGTATCGGGTTTAGGAGTCAGGGGTCTCGGACTTGCGTAAGTGCTGATTACGCCTTGAACATACACCCGGTCCCACGCCACAAAACACCTGTCAGTAAGCCGAGTCTGAAGAGATTGCGAGTGAGAGAGCTTGCGGTTTGGCGTTGTCCCTCCCACCTACCTTAAGGACGAAATGACCCTTAAAAGTAGGGGCCCTGTACCCTTATAACATGAATCCCTATATGGTATATGAACCCTAAACCCTATATGGTATATGAACCCTAAACCCTTTTAGGGTTCATTTCGTCCCCAAGGTAGCCGACAGCTTCGGCTGTGAGGCTTCGGATTTCGGGTACGCAGTCTTGGCGCTCACAGTCGGACATGCAAAGCGAGGTGCATGGTCGCATGGAGGGGAAACCCATCTACGCATTCAAAAAGAAGTATTTGTGGAACTGATTCCAACTCCAGGCAAGAAGTGTGGCGCAAGGAGCCCATCATAGGGACATCAGCTACGTATGTGCGGCCCATTCAGATGGGCTAGTAACAACTGGGCTCCAGAAGTGAAACTTATGCATCATAGATGATAAGCAAACTCTGGGTGGGGACAGCTAACTTAACCCCAAACCCTAAACCCTAAACCCCAAACCCTAAACCCGAAACTCTAAACTCACAGCTGTGGGTCACAGGATGATGACTTTAGGGTTTACGGCTTCAGAACTTGAGGCTCAGGGCTTCAAGTGAAGGGCGACGCAGAGTTTGATGCTTCGTCTCATCACTTCGCCGTCGAACTTGAAGAATTTTAACGGTTGAGGGTTTAGGGACCCCTAAACCCTCAACCCTGAGCCGCGAAATCCTGGTGTGATTTTTGCCGCGAGCTCCCACACCACGAAGTTGCTTAAAACTTTCCGCTGCTCTCAAGCAAGCCCAAGTCCTACTTATTGACCTTCAAGCCGACAGTCCGAATTTGCCAAATGCTCAACTAAGCCTTCTAAATATCCTAAGCCCCTCGAAGACTCTCAAAAGCGCGGGAGACTCTACTAATTTCTCCCAAGTGTCTTGGGCAGCAACGATGCGAAGATCATCTCGTCGATTTCAAGGATGGCCTTAAACTAGTGCCGGCACTGGTGTGGGTGCGTTTAATATTTGTATCTGGTTATAGAGCATAGCATAGCGCATGTAAGAGGGTTCAGGGAATGAGGGCTTGGGCTTAGAAAGCATAAAGTTTCGGGGATGCATCTCAAACCTGATTTCACGGGCATCAAGCCAGTCAAGCCATAAAACGGACACGGCAACATTTTCTACCAGGAAGCAAATCCAAAACCGCTGCCTGTGCAGAGAAGCCCTGAGACCAACACCTCCACCCGAAAAGAAGTCTAGCCCTTACTAACCCTACTTCCTTTCTTCACCTCAGCATACTTCAGGACCCTGTCTATCAACTGCATGCGGCCCACACCCCACTGCCCAAAACCCTTCTGGGAACTTCTGGCGGCATCAGTTCTGAGTTCTTCATATCATCGGAGGAAGTTCAACATCTTCGGACAATCCTTCTAGGGTCCAGGGAGGCACACTGAAACCTCATGAACCCATATCCGTAATGCCCGAAAAGCTGAGACCTACCTAGACCCTTAAATGTAGTACCTTTTTTGGGTTGCCTGAGCTTCTTATTATAGGATCCTAACCCTAAAATGAGTCATCCACAAAAATTAAAAAGGAACTACATTCAAGGGTCTAGGTATAGTTCTGCCCACAAGGTGCGCCCAATGCGACTGCATTGAGGATCAGGTCGGCAATGTTCCTAACAAGCCGGACAGTTCGTCTTTCCAATGCTTACATTAAGGGACAATAGGAGGGACCCCTAGAAGGGACCCCTAATCCTAATACCCTGTGTAACCATTATATACCGCTTCTATAGTCTCATAAAGCCCCTTTAGAACCCAAAGGGTCCCTTTAAGGGTCTCTCCTTTAGTCCCTTGACTACAGAGGGAGGGAAAAGTGCAGTGCAGATCCGAAATCTGCCTGGCATTCCTTCACAACACGGCAGAGATCCAATGCAACACCTCGATAAAGGACCCTAGAGTCCATCATCGGGACATTGCCTATTTTAGACTTCGCCTTCTGACTAACAGCCCAAAACCCCTGAACCCTTGAGGCCTTAGAGCATAAAGAGTCTATGGCTTGACTTTCGGGGACAGTGTCGCAAGGAAGGCTCTATCAATAGCTCGCCTGCCTCGTACCTTGAGTTAGGCTATATCTCCTCAGCAACATTTACTGACTCTGATCTGGGGACGCTCTCGAAATCTAAGGACTATTCGGGAATCTCACCTAAGGCTGTGAGATCACCGCCCTAAACCCTAAACCCTAAACCGGCTGCCAGGTGCTTCCGGAGGTATGCGGACATGCCGCACTCTCGGCACAAGGCTCATTCTGCAGCGGCGAAATGCCAGATGCTTAAGTATATGCTTGAAGTGCACCATTGGGAGTTAGGATTAGGGGGACCCTTGGGGATATAGACCCTCTCAATAAGGTCCCCTTTAAGAGAGCCACAAGTAAGGTTCAGAAGGGTCCCCTTTAAGGGGCCTCCCGTATAATACTACATCATCGGGATACATTCCCAGAAGGCCTTCCTAAATCCCGAAAGCTCGAACCATGCAACCAGACAAAAACAGCTCGAAGCCCAAACACACACACGTTGAATAAGCGGCCCGAGGCTCCAAATTCGAAACAGACTTGTTTGAGGGCTGGACACTGTACCGAAACAAAACTTCTCAGGCATCCCGACCTATGAAACACACCTGTTGCAATCATGAGTATAGTGCCTAGTTCTGATGGAATGACTCCTGCGCTACCTTAATCCCTCTGGGTATCATGGCAAGGGTGTGGAATGTACTCCTCATGCCAAGCTCCTGGCGTATTTTGCGGGCTTTAGAGTAACTTTAAAGCTTCACAAGAAGCGCTGAAGCAGCCGGGGCTTGATCTACACGGAGCCGTTCGAGTTCATGTTCAGAGAAACCGAGGCGATTTCATTTGGTGGATGGACCCAGAAAGCAGCTACAGTAATAGTTTAGGTTTAGGGTTTAGGGTAGTAACACAGTACTTCAATAGCAACACCTGACAGTCAACAGTCGCTCAACGCTCGCAACAAGAGCAGCAACAGAAATAGCATGAAATAGCTACTGCATGATTAGTAACTGGCAAGTTCCATCATCATGACCTTCACCATCATCATGATGGTCATATTATACTCCTAACCTAACAGAGAGCCTGTAGCTAATAAAGAAGGACAGCGTTCACAGCTGCATGTAAGAGCCGCGCCCGTCACAAGCGCCCGGAACCAGTCTTGCACACGGGCCAAGACACGTGGTCCGCGCTAGCCACTGAATGCCCGCATAGAGCAGGCCTCTTGTACATCAGGCATCTGGGGTGCTGCGTTAAGGTGAAAAAGAAATCATTCGATGTCCAAATAAACCCTAAACTCGAAACCCTAAACCCCTAAACCCCACCCCTAAACCCTAAGCCCTTAATAATCCCATCATGGCAACTTGGCCACTGCGCTCTTGCGAGAACAGAGCAACTGTTCATGCATTTTCGGTCGTTAATATGGGGGGTTTCCGAAAACAGGGGACCTTAATATAGTACCCTTTTCCACAGGCTTGAACTGAGCTCGCCCGGCCAATATAGTACCCTAAATAGTAGGATCCTTATTCTAAAGGACCCCAAAATAGGGTACCCCTAATTTTCGGAGACTCCCAGATATGGCTGCAAGCTGTAAGGACCAACAACAGGTTAGAGGACTTATGGTTTAGGGCAACTTCTAGGCCGAAACCCTAAGCCCCTAAACCCCACCCCTAAACCCTAAGCCCTTAATAATAATCCTATCAGGGCAACTTCTAGGTTCTAGGCCTGCAGGGCCCCTGAAGTTTGGGTTAAGACTGAAAGAGCCTCCAAAGTCAGACGAGGGTTCTGGAAAGCTTTTATACCGCAAGTCTTACTTATACTTATATATATTTATATATTATTATTATTACTATTATTATTATTAATAACAATAATAATAATTATTATTATTAATATATATATATGTATATGTAATGCCTATATATATATACATAGATATATATATATATTTGTTTTTATCAGGGGATCTCGGAATAATATTTCCTCTGGTAGCCATTCCGGAGCCCCATCTATTTGCAGGGCTCAAGGTTCGAGCCTTCACAAGCCTCGCACGAATGGCATGCCGAAGAAGTCATTGCAAGCGGTAAATAATAATAATAGTAATAACAATAGGGCAAGTGTCATCGGGACGGGACGGTGGTGTATCTAGGCTGATGCTTGGTAGGAGTATCGCCATCACACGATCTGGCTGGCTTTCGTTGGCTGATCGCCTTTCACAGCATGTTCACGTCTTCTTTGGGTCCGACGACGTAACGACCAAGCAAAGAAGCCCTATGCAACTCGAACCTTACTCACGGATCCTGTTTCAATTCGCACAACTGGGCGACTTCAAATTAAAGCCACGGGCGTTGAAACGGAATCTTTGCAACAGTGCTGAGTGCCGCGGCTCCTACACTACTATACGCCGGGCTTTTGGGGCTCATGACCACTGCTCCTATTATGGCTACCCTCGCCCCTACTAGACCCGGATTTGCAAAAAAAAGCCTAGAACCCTAAAGCCCACAAAGTCTGTCAACCCTTGCGGAGACCTCCCAGATACCTGAAAACCTGTAATGTGATCCTAAACCGTAGTCCAGGAGCCTTAGTAATTAGGGCAAGGCTTTGGAGTATACTACCAACGGGTGGTAGGTACTAGCAACCCCTTTCAGGAATTCTAACTAGCAGCAATCACTCAGTTTCTGGTTTTACTGGACTTCTTTTAACCACTTAACAAAGCAGGCAAGATGCAGCCCGCCACAGCAGTCCTGGCCAGCCGCAAGGTCAAGTACCTGAGTATCTAGAACCCCAGTAACCTAGGAAAAAGAGCTACCTTCTTGGTATTGGGTGGCTCTACAAGGAACCTGAGCCCACAAAAAGGTGAGAATGTGCCCAATGGAAGACCTGTTTCGAAGACAAGAGACAAACAAAGCCATACAAAACCCAATTCTTGATACCATAAACAAGGTGCCGCTCCAAATATCCTGAAATACCCTTAACATCCTACGAAATCCGACCGGCTTCTTGGGAGAGTGCCGTTCGTTTCGTTTCGGGCTCGTCCCTACCACTTCTCACCTACTCACAAAAATTTCCCTGAGCCTGTAAAGGAAGCCAAAATCCTGCAACTGTGGAGCCGCCCCCCTAGACTCTAAATCCCAAGCCCTACCTAGACCCTTAAATGTAGTACCTTCTTTGTGCTACCTTGGTTTAATTCTTATTCTAGGATCCTAGCCCATAGGTCACCCAAAAAAGGAACTACATTTAAGGGTCTAGGTACACCCTAAATCCCACACCCTATGCTCTCAACCCTTTTCCACAGGCTTGAACTGAGCTCGCCCGGCCAGATCCCTCACATGCTCTCAACCCTAAACCCTAAAACCGAGAGAGCCTCAATCTCCCAACCCTACGCTACACACTCAACTGCCAGAGCCTCTCAATTTAAGATTTGGGCAATCCTATAAATTCGGGTCCCTTCTAAGGGTCCTTTTGTATAAGGGGTCCGTACTATATTGGGGACCCCAAAAGGGACCCTAATTTAGAGAACTGCCACTTTCGGGTCTTTATGAAGGGTATCAGAAGGTTGTTATACCGGTACTTATAGATTGTATGGGGTTTTCCGAAACCCTAGACCCACAACCCCGAGTCCAAACTAATTCCCATGTAAAGGATCTGTTACAACCTCTAAACAAGTAAGAGCCAAGGAGCACTACCAGACGTCGCCAGGAAATGGTTACGAAGCCTTGCCGAACATGGGGGTTTGGGGTTTCGGGTTTAGGGGTTTAGGGTTTAGGGGTTTAGTTTTTAGAGGTTTGGGGTTTAGGGGTTTAGGGGTTAGGGGTTTGGGGTTTAGGGTTTGGAGTTTAGGGTTTGGGTCTATCCCTTATGTAGACCCGCTTGGTGTTTGCCGTTGCCCCTGTAAACGTGCAGGCCCTAGGTTGCTTTGGGTTAAAAAGGTTTGAGAGGAGGCTCCGACAGTGCTCCGGGAATTGTTGGCAGCATGGCCGGGCTCCTTCTGAGTGTCGGGAAAGGGCAAAGCAACACTGGATTGCAGGACGATAAAGCAACATGAAGCAACGGCAACCTAAAAAGCTATGATTGAGATTACAATAGCCATGTCAAGACTTCGCTGTTCGAAGTACATTGCGCACCTCCACGACAACGACCACGACGAAGACGACGACTGCTGCTACTGCTACTGCTGCTGCTGCTGCTGCTGCCGCCGCTGCTGCTGCTGCTGCTACAGCTGCTACAACGACTGCGGCTGCAACGCAACGACAACAACAACAACAAGGGCTCCTACTTCTGCTACGCTGCTACACTTCTCCTACATCATCATGAAAACGAGAACATCGAGACTCGGACCTACTGCTTGCAACAGCAGTCCCAACGAATGCGGCGCCGTGTGCGATGATGCCCTGGGGTTTAGGTTCAATGTGCCACAGATGACTTGCGATGCCCTACTTGCCGTTTACAACACGGATGCCATCTAAGAATTTGAGCCCGGCCAGCTGTTGGAAAGCTTCGCGACAACAAAACAAGCTTCTTCGGCTTCTTCAGCTACAATTGTGACTGGGGATGGCGTGGAATCATTGGAAATCATCAGGTTATTGTTTCTGTGAGAAATCTGTGAGAAAGCTCTGAGCGGGTTCTGTGAAAAACAAATGAAATCCGGTGGCCCAGGGTCTGTGAGCAAAGCTGTGAAGGGATTCGCTGGCCGGAGCCACTCCTAACCCGCTGATAGACAGGCTTCTCAAACATTTCTCACAGCTTTCTCCTGCAACCCCCGGCAGCTTCTCACAGGTTTCTCACAAGATCCTTACAGCCTCCTCTCACAGGCCACTCCCGACTCACAGGGCTACAAAATAAACCTCGCAAAACAGATGCAGCTAAGGCCCAGGCGACCCGTCTTGAAGATCGTCACGTGCGCCCGTGGAATCTGCAAAGCTGCCTTCAGAAAATGTCGTCGGCAGGTGAGAACACAGTGCCATCTCCCAAGATTTCAAAAAACAGTGGCATGCTTGACCAGGGTATGCAAGCATGTATACACGTATGCAATGTGTGTCATAGAGCGTCCAAAGATCAACATTATTGATTGTCGAGCCGAGCAGAACAGAAGAGATCTTCTAGGGTTGGGTTTTAGTATGCTTGGTAGTTGGTAGTTGCTAGTAGTTGTTCTTGGTAGTTGGTAGTTGGTAGTTCTGCGCACTGAAGACCTGAAAACTGTTCTTCTTCCCCACGCATGGCTGCTCGAGTTGTAGTTTCAAGGGCTAAAGTAAGTGTCGGTCGTGAGTACCCTGAATCTCTAAGTGGTAGAGCCGGCAGCCTAAAAATGCTAAGACTCTTACATCCGAGAACGCTACTAATTACGAGTTTTCGGGGCGCGCCTCGACAGAGACCCAGATGGCTCGAAACTCCTTGCAGAGGTAGATGCACCAAAGCCTGAGCAGTGGTTGGACAGAAGACGTCACTGATGAGAAGGATCCCGGAGAATCCAAACCGTAAACTCCATTTAGTCTAAATCCAAACCCGAAATAGGTTTTCTAAGTTCCGGGCAGAATCTTAGGCTGAAGCTTTCGGAACTCGAAGATGTGAACAAGGGCAAGGATCCACATGCGGCTCGAAGCTACAGAAGTCGATTAAGACTCCAAAGAAGCCCAATCCGAAAAAGAAGCGCTTGAAAAGGATTGCCAAACACATCTAGAACCCCGAGAAGGGCGACGCACCCTCGATCCGACAAAGAGCAGCCAGGGAGCATGTGATGTCTATGTACTATAGTAGTATATAATATAGCAAGATAGCGTGTAAACTAGCACAGTATAGTACCCTATCATATAGCATAATCAGCATAATGTACGTGAATGGCAGGGCTTTGGGGGATGAACTGTTTCAACCTAATGTAGGGGCCTAAATAATTACCAATACTATTTTGGTGGTTCCTTATTATAGTTATAGTATAATGGGCCCCCAAACCCTATTCTAGATTAGGGGCTGAGGCTTCCTAGGGTTCAGGGTCTGAATTGGCTTCGCGCCCTTCGTCCTAAACACATCGAAAGAGAGCAGACCGAGCAAAGTATCAATCATCCCTACACCCGAAACAGCCCTGAAAGTCCTGAAACCCCGTAAACCAGCAAAAAAACAAACCTAGTCCCTCAACCCTCAACCCTAGACCCTAAAACCCTAAAACCCTAAACCATAAACTACCAAGCCGGCCGCTGTTTGCGCGCCTCGGCTCGGCTCGGCAACTGCCGAACTCCTAAAAAGTCTTAACTCAGAACCCCCTGACTTACGCTTTTGGGTTTAGGGTTCGTGTGTCGTTTTTGTGGGCCCTTTCCCGGGTTTAAGGTTCAGGAGCTAGGGACTTACACCTCGGGTAAGACAGAGGGGCCCCTTGTTTGTTGGTAAGTAGGTCTGCAACCGCTAAAGCCCTAAAACCCTAAACCCTAAACCCTAAAACCCTAAACCCTCAAACCCTAAACCCGAAACCCTAAAACCCTAAACCCGAAACTAAACCCGAAACCCCGAAACGCTCAACCCGAAACCCTCTCTCTCTCTCTCTCGCGTGCTCAGGGGATCCCGTCAGAACCCTAAAATCCCAAAACCCCGAAACCGAACCCAGCCAGAATCGCAAACCCAGCCGCAAGATGCACAGCCCGGAGAGGATGACTCCCGGCTGCAGGGCGCTGGGCTCCTTGGAAAATGAGCTTAGACTTTTGGGGTTTAGGGTTTCAGGGTTTTGGGGTTTTAGGGGGTTTTAGGGTATTGGGGTTTCAGGGGGGTTTAGGGTTTTAGGGTTTTGGGGTTTTAGGGTTTAGGGAACTTTGGGTGGTGTTTGTGCGTTTAGAGGTTTTGGGCCTCATTCGGACAGGATTTTCTGCTGCTTATCGGATTTAGGCTCATCGGCCTTCACTCACTCTGAGAGAAACTGTATGGGATACGCCTGTCCATGTCGTTGCTACCTGTGTGTTGCTTTAGTTTGATAGGCGGGCAAAGGTACCCTAAACCCTAAACCAAAAACACACAAAAGGGAACCCTTGACGACTCTGAGTCGGAAAGTCCCAGTTTTGATGCCCCAGATTCTTGGCGTTCAGCTCTCTCTTGGAGTTTCGGCCCGGAAAAGAAAGCCGGGCTTCTGCCCAAAGTCCCCAACCCTGGCACCCAGTCCTAATGGGAATCCTTGCTGACATCTATCTATCCATCCGTCTATCTACAGATAGGTAGATAGATAGATAGATAGATAGTGGCTCCCGGTTGGGGCTATATTAACAATGATCAGTTATTCATCCTTACTGGGTTTGATTATCTAAAATTGTAGCCAACAGGACCCAGTGTGTATATATATATGTATGTATATATATATAAACAAATAAAAGAAAAATAAATAAATATAAATATAAATATAAATATAAATATAAATATAAATAAATATATATATATATATGTACAGATGCGCACACACACAGACAAACAAACCTTCTGTCACCCTTGGAGCCCATGAGCTTGCCAAGTAAATGCGAAGCAACTGACCCGCCACAGTCGAAACCTGCACCCAACTCGAAAGCAAGCAAAAACATCTTCAGGGCCCCTTCAAGGCTTTCTTTAAGGGGCTCCTGCTCAGGGTTACTTTGATAAGAAAGGCCTGGATATAGACTCCTGCAGCAGAAAAAGGCAACCCTTAATCTGCTTCGGGGCTCTTTTGGTTAAGGCTCTTTGAACCTTTTTTTGGGCTTCAACTGCAGCTCTGGATTCGAAAGGGTCGCTCTTCGCGCCGATCCCCAGAAAGCTGTCGATCTCGCTGAGAAGGTTTGCCTGCACGGTCGACCTGACTTGGGGTGACAAGCGGTGTAGGGTTTGGGGTTATAGGGTCCAGGACCCAATGACCCTTAACACGTAAAACATACGGGCCAAGGTAGTGCTCATATGCAGGCCGTCGAACTTCAAAAGGCGAGCAAATCATGTGCGCCGTCGGGCCTATTGTCGGGCGCTGCTGACTTTGGCAATGGATGAGAGTACGTTTTGGGGTACATAACTAGCTGACTGGCTGGTCGTAAAGTTGACGTCATAGCATTGGCCCTTGGACTCTCGCGTCAGCAATGCCGGCTCGAAGGGGTGGGGGGGATTGGCCTTTAGGGGATTGCAGGCATCATGAGTAGCAGGATCCCTTGTTGGAATGCCCACATGAAAGGAGACTCTGGTTCGAAAACGAGCATACTGATGTCCAGGGTTTGTGGGGCAAGTGGAGGCAGTGTCATAAGATCACGGGGGCGATACACCATGAGACTCGGAATCACCAGCGCCGCCGTAGTGCTAATCCTCAAAGCCCGAAGCAGAAGAGCCTTGCTTACACATGCCTTGTTATGGTTTAGGGCTGAAGGAAGAAGCTAGATTCCTCTCCGGCGCAACCGCCAAGCGGACGAAGTATACAAAGCAGCTAGGAAGCTGAATCAGCGATCCATCGCCATTACCTGCATGTGCGGGTTCTCTTCTAAAGCGGAGGTCCGTTTCTAGGGTATCTAGTCTCCCACGAAGTGCGCGTACCTGGCTGTAGCTGGGTGAACATCCCTAGCATGTCCCTAAACCTTAAACCCTAAAACCCTAAAACCCTAAACCCTAAAACCCTAAACCCTAAACCCTAAAACCCTAAAGCCCTAAAACCCTAAAGCCCTCTCTCTCTCTGTGTCCCAGGCACCCTAAAACCCTATAGACCCTAAAACCCTAAACCCTAAACCTTTATCTAATCCCGGAAGAACCCCCGAGGCTTCAACCCCCCCCCCCCCAGGCCCTGGGCTTTCAAACCCCAAGCCCCCTGGGCTTTAGGGTTTTAGGGTTTTAGGGCTTTAGGATTTTAGGGATGAGGGTTTTGGGGTTTGGGGTTTTAGGGCTTAGGGCTTTAGGGTTTGAGGGTTTAGGGCTGAGGGCTGGAGGTTTGGGAATTTAAGTTACTGATCGTCGGCCTCGTCAAGTGCTGGACCTTCGTCGGCTACAGCCCTAAACCCTAAACCCTAAACCTCGGAGCCTGCCGAAAGGCGCAGTTCCTCTAAGCTTTCGGGCGAAACAAGGCTGCATGTCTACTGGCAAGGGTTCAAAAGTGGAAGCTCTTTTTTTTTGTCTTCCGAGATTTACGCAGTTTGCTGGTAAATTTTATGATTTTGGCTCGACTAGCACGGTCTCGGGGTGTGGGGTTCCCTTGAGGGCTTCGAAATTCCTGAAAGGGATCGCCCTGCATCCCTAGCCCTGGGCTCGGGCTCCCGGGCTATGGGTTGCCTTAGTAGTTCGAGTAGGGTTTAGGGTTTAGGGTTTAGGGTTTTCCAGCAGCATAAACAAAATTCTTAAACAAAACCGACTGTAAGTTCTGAAAAAAGCTCAGCCATCTCTGCTGCTTGGCAACAGACTCTGGATGCCAAACTGGTGTCGGCAAGGTCCTCGTGGGTTTTTCAAAACTAGCGCTACTTTGAGAGTTTCAGCTTTTGCTATCGGACAACAGTTACGACCTGAGGTTTCTGGGTGTAGGGTCGAAAGGGGGTTGGAGGTATTGGACGCCGAGGAGTTCAGGCAAAATCCAGATCCTTCCTACTAGCATGACAAAGCCCAGCCAGGGGGTCATTGTTCGCAGGTCTTGGGTTTAGGGTTTTGACACTCTTGGTGCACTTCGACTTCTCGACTTGTGCATGTCATCCTTGCGCAGGAGCCGTGCTAACCGGACAAGGGATACATAGCCAAAAGCATCTCAGTCTGGCTTTGAGTCAGCAACTGAAGTGTCACACCCGAAAGCGCCACCCCAAATCACATCCATGATTTCTGAAACCTGGAGCAACTCTTCACGGTGCACTTGCATTCTGCCGCTGCTCCTTGTATTTTGAGTCATGGGCAATGTTGGCACGCCAGGTCCTTCAACAACCGCTGTCGAAAAGCTGATGCTTAAGGAAAGAGCTCAAGTCAGCAGGGATAAAGCTTTAGCACAGTCGGGCATCGTGCAAAACGCGCTCAGGCAGAGTAGTTCGTGGCTCCGCTAAGGCTAAGGTCTAAGGTCATCTGCATCGGAATCATGGTAGCTCGGTGAAGCTCACGCCTTGACTGGACCATGAAGCCCGAGCTCCAATCGAAACCATCTTGGTGTTTAGGGTCTATAGGGCTTGTATCGAAACGATCATGGCTCCATACATCCCTCAAACAAACCCCCCGTGATCCATACCTGATATGCTTCTTAACGTGCTCCCCGGAGTCCAACGTCCCCAAGTTCAAAATGTCCCAAACCCTGGCCTCTGATTATCCTGGAACCAAATTGAACCAACGCCCCGAAAGCCCAAATGCCCCCAAATCCCGAAACCGCCGACCTAAACCCTAGACCCTAAGCCCCAAACCCTAAACCCTATAAGCCCCAAACCCTAAACCCTAAGCCCTAAACCCAAAAACCCAAGCAGTGAAACCCTGCGCTCCTTGCGATCTGTATTTCAGACTCGAAGGGCTCACCCAGGAAGCTGGGGCTCAAAATGACCAGCACGAAGAGAGACTGCATAAAGGCACCTGGCGGTGTAGAATGTCAGAATACCGCGCTTGTAGGGCTCAGGATTTTAGGAGTTTTTCTGGGGGTTCGGTTCCTGGACCCTGAACCCAAAACCCCAACCCCAAAAGCATGGAGAACAGCAGCCGGGTGTTGAGGCCACCTGTTTGGTGGTTCGGGCTAAAGGGGTTTTTGGCAGTTGTTTCCAAAGCTCGGTTCAGCTCTAAACTCGAAGGGCTTTAGGGTTTTAGGGTTTAGGGCTGCAATCTGAGGTTCGGCGTTGTGGAGGGCGCTTTGGGGCAGCCTGTGTGTTTGCAAATCGCTAGACTTTGGGCCCAAAGTCAAAACTTACGCCAAACCACTAAATTCCGAAACCACGCCACCTCCGTCACGCCTGGAACCACACTGGACTTAGGCCTTAGACTAAGCCTTAGACCCCGACGTCTAAACCACTAAATTCCGAAACCTCAAAACTCCGTCACGCCCTGACCCCCTTGAGCCAGCACGGACCTCGAAGCCTACACCGCCAAAACCCCGAACAAGTCCAGGACATGTCCGCAACAGTCCGAAACCATCACTCACTGAGTCGACCGTCTTTGCCATTGTCGGGCCGTTGTAGAAAGCAAGCTCTCGTGATTGCCACGCGACTGGCCGATAAGTCGCACTGCAAGCGCTGACAGCCGAGAGGCTCATGCAAGCGAGGATCAACGTCAGTAGGATGTCCAGCCAGCCTGGGTGAGGATCGGGTTGCGTCGTAAACAAAAGGAATTAGTGCGGGTTACGGGTTCTAGGCTTTGTTTGACATCTTCTGCCCTTTGAATCCGAAGCCCTAAGCCAAAGCAAAAGCCACCCGTAACTTCTTGAGCCTGGCGGAAGCTCAGGACCTAGCTAACCTGTTACATTCAAGCACGCGGGACGCAGCAACAATAGCCTTCAACAGCTGAGGCTTCGCCACAGCCACGGCTAATATAGGGGCCTTAATAATTAGAATAGGGTTTTGGGGCCCATTATACTATAAGTATAATATGCAACCCCAAAAATAGTATTGGTAATTATTTAGGCCCCTACATTAGACAGCTTCTCCCCCAAACCGGAAACGTCAGGGATGGAGGGCCATGGGACTCGAAGCCTGCATGGGGGCCATGCTTTCAGGCACGTCTCTGAGAGAATTGGCCCAGTAGGTCATGCGAAGCTTGCCAGACAGAATTCTGCACTCATGGCTCAATTACGGATCCTCCCTCCCCAGATTCCTGGATCCGTTCTTGCTTGAAACATGCTGATGAAAACGCTGCTACGTGGCCAGCATCAGTGAAGCCCAGGACTAAGGCCACGTTCCACACCTGGAAGTGCAAATTGCTGATACAACCATCTCTGCACCGGTCCCTGGTGTGGGCTGTTTCTCTACGCCGTACTCCATGTGCTCTATGTGCGCATGTATACATACGTACATGCATTGTTTCTTCGGGGCTCCGTTGGGCGTGCACAGCCGCTATCCCGCTATGCCTGTCGCACCACCGAGTTCGCTCTCCAAAGGACGCACGTGCATACATACGTTCTTCATTCATACACGTGCACACCTCTCTCTGTCTCTCCCTCTGGGTGTATACACACATCTCCGTCTCTGTGTGTCTCTGTGTGTGTGTGCGCATGTGTGTACATCTACTCATTCATGCCATTCTCCATCTTTCTGCCATGGACCAGGATTCTACCGATTCCTGCAGGGCATTACAGTTGGAGTCTGCGAGTCGTCGGTAGTGGCTATTCTGTACTGTGACATGGGGGATCGATGTGCAGGAATCCTCCTCAGACCAAGCGGTGTCAAGGCTCACGGGCCTTGGGTTGGACAGTTTCAGGGCTTTTGTTTGTAGGACGACGTGTCATGTTTCAATGCCCTGCCAAACCGCCCACAAGAGGGATAGAGAGAGAGAGAGAGGAAAACAAAAACTGTACTTAAGGTGCAGTTCGCCTACTTCGTCGCCGACCCTCCCACTCCCCAGCATTTGGGGGCCCGAAAGCCTCCTTTCCTTGAAGCCCGGAGGGACGAAACCAAACACCCTCAGGCAAGGCTCAGTTTCAGCGAAAGGTATCGGCTCTTCGTCCTCTTCCTGCTCCTCCTTGGGTCTGAGTCTGGTTAGGCAAAGCCAGAGGAGGATCTAACGCGACTTTCTTACATTCGGGGCCGATTTTCATCGAAAGTCAGCAATCAGGGGCACCCATAGAATCCAGGGATGAATGTGTAGCGCATCTAAAGGTCTTTGGGGCCGTAGTAGAACTGGAGCTCATGTTTCCCTGGGTAGACGTTGGGGTGTCCACAGTAACCGATGGAGCTCATGGTTTCACACGAAGCTCCTCTCAGGGCTCCTCCTGTCTCTGCTACATATCCCAGGTCGTGTCTCAGCCTTTTAGGGCTTAGAGTTAGGACTTTTTGGGGTGTATAGGGTTAAGGGTTTAGGGGGTGTAGGGTTTGGGTTTATGCATGTGATGTGTGCCATAGCGGGCAGCCTATGGGCACCAGCTCGCAAGCACATATCTGGCGGTTCAAGAATCACACGAAGCACGGAGCATGTCTCTTTTGCAGCTGCCCATGCTTCACTGTAAAGCTCCCAGCACAGGGCAGTTGAAACACTGCATTTGATGGTACAACAATGGACAGGCACCCTGCTGCTCTGACGGCCATGCTGGCAGGAAAAGAGCGGTCACCAGCGTCTGGACGCGTTGATTTCAGCATGCGGCGCTGTCGAGTGGCTCATTATGCACAGCTCCTGCTGTTTAGGAGTACTCGGACATTTGGACCTTGTCAGCCTTCGCGACATAATCCTCCACCTGGTCGAAGTTCAAGTACTTGTAGATGGAGTCCTCGTTCTTGGCGAGCTCCCCGTGATACTTCCTTGGTCACCCTATATCTCTTGAATAGAGGGGGTATGGCGTTTCCTGCTAGTCCGTTTTGACAAGGACGCCCCAAGGCAAAAGTGCTCAAGGGCACCACTGTGGACCTTTGGAAAACCCTTTAAACTTTAAACCCCTTGTAGTATCCCATATAGCCCTATAGAACCGTTATTGAAAGCCTGGTTCAAATCGTATAGATACCTTCATAGAATCCCACTTATGGCATCCCTTGCACATGCAATAAATGCCTAAAGCCCCAAGGCTAAGGCTAAACCGTACCTAGCTTCAGGTACTCCTCGTTGGTTGGCAACCGCCCGAGGATGGCGGCTACTGCTGCGAGCTCTGCCGATGCCAAGTAGACGTTGGCACCCTTTCCCAGACCTGGGTTTCAGCTTGGGTTTCGACGCTCACACTCGGACAATTCATGCGAGGCATGTGGTCTTACGTCGGCTGATGACGTCTTGGGTTTAGGGTTAGGGCTGGGCCGGTTTTATGAATAGTTCTGGAACAAGACCGTTAGGAAAGTCAAAAAGATACCAAACTTCCACCTGAAGACGGTTGGGGAAGTTACGTGTGGAAGTCGAGACAACCGTGGCGTTGTCGGCCACTCGTGCCTGCTTGCCCATGCAACGATCCTAAACCCCAAAACCTCCACCCTTGTTTTGCGCAGGGACTGCAATGCACTAAGAATCTCCACCCTAAAGCCTGAAACCCCGAAACCCCTAAACCCGAAACCCTGAACCTCTGAACCCCAGTCTCCCTCAGACCTAAACCCCTAAACCCTAAACCCCCTAAAGCCCTAAACCCTAAAACCCTAAACCCTATAGTACCCTTTTTTGGAAGCCTAGGATCCCTATAGATCCCTTTAAAGGAACCCTAAACCCCAAAAGGCTCGCGAAGGCCTGGTTTCCCATGCAGAGGGAGCATCCTGGCATCTCGGTACGGGCTCCCACCTTGCCGTAGATGGAGTAGTAGCCCTCCTTGGTGAGCTGCTCCTTCAGGGCTTTTAGGGCTTTAGGGCTTTATTTAGGGCTTAACGGGTTTAGGGTTTTAGGGTTTAGGGTTTTAGCGCTTAAGGGTTTTAGGTGCTTTGGGGTTTAGGGTTAAGGGTTTTTTTCCCTCTCGCATAGCTAAGGATCAAAGCCCACAAGCGAGGTCGGATGGGGAAGATACTTCGACAAGCCCACAATGTTGAAAAGCCCCCAGTTCTGACTACCCCTCAAAAAGCCTGCAGGGAACCAAGGGGTTAAGGGTTTAGGGTTTAGGGCCAGTTTAGGGTTTAGGGTATGCTACGGCCTATAAGGCTAGGGTGGAATCTGGCCCCTTTTCTGCCGGATGATGCTCATGGTTACTAAATGGTCAGTATCAAACTATATTCACTAGGTAAGATGGGTATACGACACAGCATCCGAATAGCGAGCAGAAGGCTCCTCATCCATTTTGGTGGGGGGCGCAATCCACAAGCGAGTGGACAACTGGCCGTCGAACTGGCTCAGCATCTTCCCGGCAGCGCGGTAGTGGCCGATGTTCGTCATGCAAGAGCCAATGAACACCTGAGATCCATTAAGTAACTCCCTTAAGTAACCCTATATCCTAACCCCTAAACCCTTAAGTAACGCGGGGCGAGAGAGTCCAACGAACGAGGAAGGGAACAGGGGGGCTGCTAAAGGAGACCGGGGCACCTCATCAATGCCGGCGGTTCCAATCTCAGTGAGAGTCTTGGCATCATCGGGATCGTTGGGGCAACAGAGAACCGGCTCCTTCAGCTCGTCCAGGTTGATGTTGATCACCTGAGTGGTGCTTAAGGAAGAGAGGAGGAAAGAAGACAAGGACTACTATAAGTGAATATATAGGGCTTGTATGGATCGACTCTCCCACTCCCCCGTAAGTGCGCGTAAGTCGCTGCAGCATACTCGGCCTCTTTGTCTGCCTCAAGGAGAGAGGGGCTCTCGAGCCACTTCTCCATCTTGCTGACACGGCGGGCCAGTGTTCGGGGGTCGCTGTAGCCCTCGGAGATCATCCACTTGAGCAGCGTGATGTTGGAAGTCAGGTACTCTTTGACGGAGTCCTCGACTGCATTTCACTTTGAAGGAGATGTAAACAAGTATCCCTATAGCAAAGTTATGCTTCATGAGGTCCTAAAGCAAAATTATGCTTCATGAGGTCCTACATTCTATATTCGGCCGTTTAGTTCCCTCTCTTTTCCCATTGAAACCCTAAACCCTAAACCCCTAAACCCTAAACCCTAAATGAAGGCAACACAGAGGAGCCCCCCGGGGTCCTCGTTCAGTTTGATGGTGCAGCCCGCCGCTGAACGTTCCGCCGAGGCATCCGACAGCTCGAAGGCCTGCTCCCAAGGCCCTTTTAGGGGTTTAGGGTTTAGGGTTTAGGGGTTAGGGTTTAGGGGTTTAGGGGTTTAGGGGCTCAGGGGCTGATAGGATTTAGGGTTTAGGGTTTAGGGGTTTAGGAGTTAGGGTTTCGGACTGACTGGTTCTTAGTAGGGAATGGAGGAATGGGATTTTGGGACTACTATAAGGGATTTTAAGGGACTATCATAGGGATCCATTCCCCCATCCCCTACTAAGAACCAGGGAGTTGCACCCTGAACCTTGAACACCCAAAGGCCTAAACCCCTAAAGCCCTGCAGCCTAACCCATAACCCATAAAACCCCCCCAAACCCGAAAAATCCAAAACCCCTGTTAAAACCCCCTCCTAAATTCCCCGAAGGCCTGCTCGCACTTCAGGTCCGGCAAGCCCTCGATCTCCAAGATGCGGCCGTTGAAGATGTTCTTCTTCCCCTTCGGACGCAGCCCCCCCAAAAGGATAGAATCTATAGGGTCCACAGGGTTCAGGGGTCCCAAGCAGCTAGGGTCTATAGGGTTCAGGTTTTAGGGGTCTGCCCCTGCCTTCCCCTTGTGAGGAAGCCACCCAAAAAGATAGGGTCTATAGGGTTCAGGGTCTAGGG